>DWQW01008738.1:0-13621 GCA_018249695.1 Heliconius erato demophoon
TTCATCTAAACACAATAGATCATACGATCATTTAATTATAGAGAAAATGATTTCTAAATGCTCCAGGCCAGATCATTTCGCTTTCGGTCTAAGTGACTGCGCTAATGTTCTCGCTTAAGATTTACGATCCAGGTACGTCTAACTAGAGGCAGTGGTTGCAATTAGGAACCTATTTTAAATTTACTTCTAGTATATTAGACTTTGATGGTGTGGTTTGATTTGTGTCTGGTTGTTAGTGGTGTGGGTTCGATTGTGGTTTAGGCAAAAAAAATATATTCAGTTATATAGATTTCGAATTCGGTTTAGAATATAAAAAGTCCTCTACACGCAATGCCTCCGAGAATTCGCAGAAAGTGGGGAACGGAGTGTCTTAACACTAGGTTTCCTCTGCCTACTCTGCTATGAGCGGAATACAGCGTGAAGCTGATAAAAATAAAATATAAATAAAAAGTAATAAAGAATTAGTTATTTCGCTTCACGCTGTATGCTGTATGTAGCAGGGTAGGTAGAGGGAGTCTAGTGTTAAGTTGAATTCTGAAGGTAGAGGGAGTCTAGTGTTAAGTTGAATTCTGCGTGTTGAGCGTCGGAACTTAACGCCGCGCTTTGACTCAACATCAGAGCGATGCAATGGAAATATTAAATATTTCATTTCCTCGAGTACGTATCGAACCCACAACCTGTCGTGTTTACAGTCACACGCTTGTGCCACTGCGTCACGACTGGCCTCAATAGAATAGGTATTTATATATATGATATATATGTACGCAAATTATGTGCATAATGTTAAATATTATATTTTATACGATGTTTTTTTTATCTATTTTGAGATCTTGACGTTTATATTATATAATTTTATATAATACTAAAATATGTTGAAATCCGATGGAAAGATTATTATCTGTTGCGTTGTGCTATACAATAAAATAAATAATTATATTCCGTCGTTGCATAGCAGTACTGCGTCTAACTGTGAAGAGGACGGTTGTGGGTTCGATTCACACTAGGTGGAATGATTTTTTTCATTTCTTCGCTCTAGTAAAAAAAAAAAAAATAGTAACAAAGCAAAGCGCCCGTCAACATGCAATGTCTTGAAAGTGGTGAATGCAATGTCTTAATAGTAGGGTCTACCCTGCTGAAAATAATTCATTTCACCAAGTGGGAATAGAATCCATAACCGTTTCGTTTACAGTCATGTCACGAATTAAATACTGTTATATTTTTTATTCTTTTAGCTTCACACTGTACGCTTTCCGCACACAATAGGGAAAGCAGGCAAAACCTAGTGTTAAGACACTCCGTTTAGATTAAGACATTTCTGTACCCCACTTTCCGACGAATTCTGGACATTACCCGTCGGCGGAACTCAACGCCACGCTTTGTGTCATTACCAGAGCCAGACAATAAAAATATTAAATATTCCATTCCCTCGAGTAGGAATCAAATCCACAACCTCTCACTCACTTCTGCCCTTGCGCAACGACTGGCCTCATACTAATACGCATTAAATATATATTTTATGTGATTTCCTACAAATCATTAAACAATAATTAAAGTTAATGTTAATGCATTTTTATTATTTAAGCATAAAGTTTTGTGACTTACTTAAAACCAGGAAAATGGTTAACAAAAAATTTAAATACAATATTTTCCTTTTAAAGTACAATTTAGAGGTCGGTTAATTTAAATACTATATTATAGTAATAGTAAAGATTTATAAAATATTTTTTACAATTTTTTTTTACAAGATTGTGTACCTTGCTGTGTGCGGAATACAGCGTGAAGCTCCCCGAAAATGGGGAACTTAATGGGGAGTGACTTAACACGTGGGAACGTAGTGTTAAGACACTCCGTTCCTCATTTTCGGTACTGCGTGTTGAGTAACGGAAGTAAACGTCGCGCTTTGCCTTGATACCCCACTGAAGTAATGAAAATATGAAATATTTATTTTCTTCGAGTGCGGATCTAACCCACACCCAGTCACGTGTACAGTCACCCTTGTTGCCTGTGCCCCTGCGCCACGAATGGCCTCTACTAAAATTTAGATTTAATTATTTTTTAGGCATAATCGTTTTGTAGTCAAACTGACACTCACTGAGCTGCCTGATTGACATGGAGGTACCTTAAAAATCTAATTTAGAAACCTTTTTGGTTATTAATATAGTATCTAGATGATATGGTTTCTTTTTCCAATTACCAAGATATTAAAATACTAAGATACCTTTTTAGAAAAAACACTAATATAAAAACTGTAGAAAAAAAACTAATATAAAGAAAAAAGCACTTGCCGAAAATATTATAACAAATTAAATGTTACATTCATAGATTACAAGAAGAAATTTTTACTTAAAAATAAACCTAGGTAAGTCGTTATGGTGCAGTGGCATAAAATAAGCCATTGACTGTAAACGCATGGGTTATGTGCTCGATTTATATTTGTGGGCATAATTCAATTAGACTAGAAATTCACTCAACGCTTCAAATACATATGTTGTATGGCAACGGCTTGAAATGGAGCTTCTTAACACTGGGTTCCCTCTAGCTTTCGGCCTTTCCTGCTAGGCGTGTAGCTAAATAAAAGAAACCTAGAAAAAGTATATAAAATAAAATATTACCATTAAAACCAAGACAAAACCACGAGACACTACCAGTATAGATATAGAAACAGATTTAGTTACTGTTTAGTGTTCAATTATAATCTGTAATTGAACTGACCTAATCCAATTATGTGTAAGTCGAATGTAAATACATACGTAGAGGTGATTATGATATCGGAGTACTGAGAGAAATTAAATTAGCTCCAAAATGATAGCTTGTTATTTATTATATATTTATTATCTATATAAATCGAGGCCAGTCGTGGCGCAGCGGCACGTAGTATGACTGTAAAACCGACTGGTTGTGGGTTCGATCCCCACTCGAGGAGATGAAATATTTACTTAAATTTATATTTTCATTTCTTCGCTCTGGTGTCCAAGTTAAGCGCGGCGTTGAGTCGTGCCACTCAACACGCAATGCTTCCAGAGTTCGGCAGAAAGTGGGGAACAAAGTGTCTTAACACTAGGTTCCCTCTGCCTGTCCTGCTATGTGCGGGATACAGCGTGAAGCGGATTTTTATATTTTTTTTATCTTTATTAATATTTTACTTCGGCCAGTCGTGGCGCAGTGGCACAAGGGTGTGACTGTAAGCGCGACGATTGTGTGTTCGATTCCCATTTGAGGGAATGAATTGGTAATTATTAATGTTTTGATTTATTCGCTGGAAAGCTGGAAAAATATTTTATAGTAATAGAATTTGTTTGGTTGATTTTGTTTATCTCAGGAACTTCCGGTGCGAATTGGAAAAAAAAACGTATTTTTTTGTGAATTTAGCAAGGAACGCCGACAGAATATCTTGCTAGGACTCACCATCCTCCATTTCTCTTCTATCGTGTGTTAAATTGGGAAAACTAAAGCCATACACAAATACCTTGACAAGATGATTATTTAGTTATTATACTTTTTTTGTATTCCACACATAGCAGGGTAGGCAGAGGGAACCTAGTGTTAACTTAGTATTGCGTGTTGAGTGGCGGAACTCAACGCTGCGCTTGGCCTCAACTTCAGAGCGAAAAAATAAAAATATAAATGTAAATAAATTTTTCACTTTCTCAAGTAAGGATCGAACTCACAGCCAGTCGATTTAACAGTCACACTTTGTGCCCATGAGCCACGACTGGTTTCACTTTATTATTATATTTTCTTACGATTTTCAATTATACGAAATTATTATTATATTATTAATATTGTTTATATGAAGATGAAACAAAAACAAATTCGATACATTTACATCTCTCTCGTCTCGTAACTTTGATATGACAGTGTCTGGTTTACACTCAGTCAAGCGTGGGTGCACTAACAAATATACGGTTATCAATCAAAAGAAGGAATGCCATTGATAAGGAATGCACCTGTGGCACCCTCTAATTAAGAGACTTGTCAGTTATACGATTTCAGCAGAAAAAAATACTTATTTAGTTCTATTAGTACAAAAAAAACTTTAAAGGTATCGTTTTTTCTAAAATTTTGATAAAACATATTGTGTCTCCACTAGAAGAACTAACTCAAAACGCAACGCCTCCAGAATTCGGCACAGAATGGGGAACAAAGTATCTTAGCTCTAGGTTCCATTCCAGGATACAGCAAGGAGCTGTATATTATTATATGAAAATAGAAATAATCACATTTAATTTCGTTGCTATATTCTTATAATATGTAAAAAAAACTATCGTTAAGACGCTCCATTCCCAACATTCCATCTAAGTTTACAGAAATGTATGTATTAAAGGGAATTCAACGCTGCACTTTGTTATTTATATTAGTAACCGGAGCAGAAAAAAATAAAATAATGTATTTCCCCGCGTGGGAATCGAACGTGCAATAAATAGAACTCAGAGCTGCACTTTGCTATTGGTAACCGAAGTAGAAAAATGACAATAATGTATTCCCCCGATTGGGAATCGAACCCACAATCCTCACGTTTTTAATTAATCAGTAACTACTATACGAAATGAAGTTTACAATCAAACTCATCATTCAAGTGTTATCAAACTTGTCCATACATACAACGAGTTCTAACCCATTTTATTATAGTAAAAAGTTCAACACCCTTTATACTATAGATAAGTTATCAATAAATGTAAGAATATATTAGAACTAGTATATACATATCTGTAATATTACTTTTTTTGTTAATTATTATTGTTTGTACGTTTATCATTTTAATTAATTTAGGTAACGGTTCTTAAATTAGTTAGGCGAAGGTCGCGGGTTCATTTTCCATTCCGCTTTTATATGTATTTGTATAATATTTGACATATTCTGTATCTAGAATCTAAAATGAGATGTAGTTTGCGTAGAGTCTGTCCCATTTTCGGCCCAATTTTACGTTTTGACATTACGTTTTGAAAACGAAACGAAACGGGAAAAAAAATTATGTACAACAAATCTTTGTGGTATCGAACCCACAACCTGGCGAGCCCCCACATGGGGCTTACGTTCAAACGCTGTGCTACGTTAGACCACTATAGTACAAGCATTGCCTAGTTTGGGGACAAGATTATTTATAATTTCTCGATTGTATGAGAACGTATAGTGACTAATCGTTTTAAAGGCAATTAACCTAATTTTGAATGTATCATGACTTATATCTTTCTTTTTTTAGTTATAGGTTCAGATCTATCGTATAATATTATCTAATTTTTTAATTCAGGATGTTTTCTTAGCTTCACGCTGTATCTCGCTTATAGCAGGGTACTCGGAGGGAACCTGGGAACCCAGTATTAGAACACTCCGTTCCCTATAAAGACAGTTCCCTATTTTGTGCTGAGAGGCGGAACTCAACGCCGCACATCAGCATACTGTTACGAGGAAAAGAAAATATTAATATTTTATTTTTTTCTAATTAAACGAAATTACGACCGTCGCATTTACAACCTCACGCTTATGCCCATGAGCCTCGACAGCGTCTATCCTAAAATACTTAAAAATAAAACATTCCCTCGAGTAGAATTGAAGCGCAGCACACGCAGACCCTGCCCCACTGTGCCACGACTGCCTCTCATACATACGTATACGTATGTGTATATAAAAGAACGAGGAACCACTTCAACATATTGCATTTATCGTACCTAACATTATATGCACGTATCTTAGTTTTTAGGGTTCCGTGCCTCGAAAGGAAAAAAACGCAACGCTTATAGGGTCATTTGTTGTTCGTCCGTCTGTCTGTCAAGACAATTTTTCTCAGAAAGCTGCAATTTATAACAAATACTCAAGTCTACTGTTCTTTGTAGCTGTGAAAATTAAACTTCTAAGCCAACGCAATCAAAAGACAACCCGTGAACTCAGAATCTTGAAATTTGGTACGAAGCTACGTCTTATTGCATAAATAAAGAAAAAAATTGCGAGAAGAAAAAAAATATAAGTATTTCATTGGAAAAAATATTACAAACTTATATTTGTAGTTCATTGCAAATAAAATGAATGCATATGCCCGCATATTTAAGCTTGTCTACTTAATTAAGTTGTACTTCCTTTTCTCAGTTGATCCACAATTATGAAATTGGTACGGAAACCTCGATGCGAAAATCCGACTCGCACTTAACCGATTTTTATAACAACCAACCTTGATTTTATATAGTGCATAAATTCGATGGGCTATAAAAAGTGAGCGTAAAAATCGCAACTATTAAAAATGTGTTTACGTGTGATTGTGAAGTGGTCCTCTTTTACTTTATCGTTCGACTATAAATATTTATGTTTTATAAATAAAAATGCTATTTAATCTATTTATGTATTGGGTTATATATAGTAAGAATATCCTAGTCTTATCTTAGAGTCCAGTCGTGGCGCTGTAGCATATATAATATGTATAACTGTAAACGCAGTAGGTTGTGGATTCGATTCCCAAATGAGTTAATGAAATATTTCATATTTTCCTTTATTCGCTCTGGTGTTGAGGCAAAGTGGCGTTGAGTTCCGCCTCTGAACACGGCGGAATGTCTTAACACTAGGCTAGTGAATTATTTTGACACTACGCTCCATCTGCCTACATATCTAAGAATTTCATATGATACATGAGAAAATAACCATAAATTTAAATATAATAACATTTTAGTTATATAATATTAATAATAGAAAATGACATCAAAGTTCAGTTTTGACAAGGTTAATAGATATTTCTGGGGTGGGCACAACACTATTCTAGGACAAACACGCTTCGTACGCCCATGATAGTATTCCTTTTCCTCTAGTTTTATATCTAAGAAACTCTCTAAAAATTAAAAAAAAAAAACAACCTTAATTATTTTATGTATGTACCTTTATCATATTAGGCCTATAGTAGGCTCATAAAAAAAATTATAGAGCAATAAAAATCATAATTATTTTTTTAATCGAACCCACGAACCTATAAAATTAATTTAGTCGTATGACCAGTTTTCAGTAAAGGCATCTCTATCTCTATCTCTATATCTAACTAATAAGGAACAATCCGTCCGTATAACGAGATAGAAAGCAGTACTTTTATTATTATTTTCTAATTAACAAAGTGAAAGTATTAAGAATAATAAAATTCACATTTGTCTTCCATTTTATATTAAATAGATAATTTAGACATATAAGATCAAGCATTGGCTATAAAAACATAGTATAAATTTGTAGCCCATTTTATAATAGAGATACATATAATTAGTAGCCTTTTGGTAATAATTTAGTTATTAGTTTTTTTTTCAGCTTCACGCTGTATCCCGCACACAGCAGGGTAGGCAGAGGCAACCTAGTGTTAAGACATTCCGTTTCCCACTTTCTGCCGAATTCTGGATTCATTGTGTGTTGTCCAATCCTCCAGAATTCGGCAAAAAGTGGTAAACGGAGTGTCTTAACACTAGATTCCCTCTGCCTACCCTGCTGTTTGCGGGATACAGCGTGAAGCTGATTTATTTTTTGTAACATTTTCACATAAAATCGATACAAATGCACACTCATTCACGCGTTACTCCGTAACAAACAAACAAACTTGCAATGGCTTATTCACCTACATTTGTAAACGAATACCATTTATATTAGTGGATATCGAGATGTGGGTCGGGTCAGTGTTGGTGTTACTCTTTAATAAACACTGATATGTAATATTTTAAGATGGAAGATATTTTTAGATCTTTATTATAGTCGTATTAAGTCATTATATTTATTATTGGAGGCCAGTCGTGGCGCAGGCGTGTGTAAAAGCGATTGGTTGTGGGTTCGATTCCCGTTTGTGGAAATGATATATTTTATTATTGGAGGCCAGTAGTGGCTCAGTAAAACCATGTGATTCTAAACGACAGATTGTGAGTTTGATTTTTATTCGACGATATGAAATATTTAATATTTTTAAATAAAATACAGCTGACAGTGAGGAGCGGAGTGTCCTAACACTAGGTTTCCGCGGCCCACTCTGTTGCATGTGTGATACGATAAGTAGGATAGTATTGAAATCGGTTTTTGATTTTTAACTTAATTTATGTACTTACTGAAGCCGTCGTGGCGCAGGGGCAAACGCACAAGGATGTGACTGTATACGACGGTTGTGGGTTCGATTTCCACTCGAGGAAGTGGAATATTTAATATTTTCCTTTCTTCGCTCTGGTGTCCAGGCTAAGCGCGGCGTGGAGTTCCGCCACTCAACTCGCAATGCCTCCAGAATACAGCGGTTAGTGAGGAACCAGGTGTCTTAACACTAGGTTCCCTCTGATTACCGTACTGTGTGGGATACAGCAAAAAGGTGATTTAAATTAATTTTAACTTTGTCATTTGATTCATAACACCTGCAATTTCGAAAGGACATGACGATAATAATTAATTAAGAGAGAACAAACATTTAATAAGCAAAAGCAGTTTGATACAGAATGTATTGGATTTGTTGGAGTGTAAAAAATATATATATATTTATAGAGATATGCTTTATTTTTAATTAGCGTTGTATGTAAGGTGAAATTTTCGTATAGATAAGTGAAACCGCTGTTCTTTAGTGTGTAGGCTTTTTGTTCTATGGTGTTAATTGTTAGATAGTGGTCATAGGTTCGATTTATAAGTAATATGAAGTTATTTAGAGGCCAGTCGTGGTGCAGGGGCACAAAGTGTGACTGTAAAACCGACTGGTTGTGGGTTCGATCCCTACTCGAGGAGATGAAATATTTACTTAAATTTATATTTCTATTTCTTTACTCTGGTGTCGATGCAAAGAGCGGCGTTGAGTTCTGCCACTCAACACGCAATGCCGGCATAATTCGACAGAAATTGGGGAATAGAGTACCTTAATTCTAGGTTCCCTCTGCCTACCCTGCTGTATGCGGGATACAGCGTGAAGCTGATTTTGATTATGAAGTTATTTGAGAGGATAGTATACTCACATTCTGTAGAAAAATATTGAAATTGAAAAGCTTTTTTTCGCCGCACATAGTAGAGTAGACTAAGGGAACCTAGGAATAATCTTCCGTTTTCCATTTTCCTTTGAATTCTTGAGGCATTGCGTATTAAGTGGTAAAACTCAACGCCGTGTTTTGCCTCGTTACCATAGCGAAGAAAAAAAAATATATTTAATTTTTTGAGTTTGATTCAAATCGAACCCACAACTGTCGTGTTTACAGTCACGCCATGACCTGTCATTCAATAAGCTATATCTCGAATTCGGGTTCTTAGTCCTATCTATTTACCTTAATATACGAAAATTAAAAAAAATAAAAGGAAATTGGAGTGAAAAACGGGATTTTTCGGGAAAGAGAAACAGCAGAAACCCTGATCACAAATCTCTACTGTACATCGAACTCAGTATTTGGTATACAATCCACCATTGTCACCAAAAGCTATAAACATCGAGGCTATCCATTCTACTGTAGTGTATTCTAATGTCGGTTTACATATTATATTTGGATTTAGCAGTTCTAACTGTAATCGACAGACACCTTAAAGAACCAAAACAGTTCCTATGAACATATACGTAAAAAAATAATTAAATCAGCTTCACCCTGTATCCCGCATATAGCAGGTTAGGCAGAGGGAACATAGTGTTAAGACACTCTGTTCCTCACTTTCCGCTGAATTCTGGAGTGGCGGAATTCAACGCTTCGTGCCTCGACACCAGAGCGAAGAAATGGAAATATACATTTTACATAAATATTTAATATCCTCGAGTGGGGATCGAACCCACAACCAGTATATTTTACAGTCACACTTTGTGCCCCTGCGCCACGACTGGCCTCATATAAGTAGTGGTTTCCATATAAACAATATCAAGGAAAACTAAAGTATAAAGGTAAACAGTTATGGTGGCAGCCTTTGACCGTATTTTGAATATTTTAAAGACACGGCTACCGCAAAGGCAGTGCACGATTTCGCTTACAGAGTTTATAACAAATATGTATATAGAGGGTGTTCCTTTTTATTTCTTTTTAAGGTTCATACAGTATCGCATATAGTAAAGTAGTCAGTATGGGAACATAGTGTTAAGGTACTCGATTTCAATTAAGATACTTCCGTTCCCCAGTTTCAGTCGAATTCTAGACGCGCTTTGCCTTTTACTTGACCAAAGAAATGAAAATATTTATTATTTCGTTTCCTGAAGTGAGAATCGTACCTAATGTCGTTCTCTTATGCCACTGTGCCACGACTGGCTCAAGAGTGGAGGGCTTGTTGATATATATGTTGAAATTTTAGACCGTATGTGGCTTTTTCCGGTTGTGGAAAACTTGAAAAAAATTAAATTAGAACTAATCTAAGTTTACTTAGGCGTTACCGTGCAGCGTTAAGTTGCAACACTTATGTACGCAATAATATCTCGAAAATTATGCGAAAAATGGAAAACAGAGTGTCTCGACACTAAGAAGCTGTAAATATAATTAAATGACGTTCAATTAATATAACCGACGAAGTCACGTAAATTTTTTGAAGGTTACATATACGAAGTGAATTTTAAACTCTTAGAGAATATTTAATTGTGCTATAGCTAGGTATTTATATTCTATTCAATACTACAATAGCGGCTTCTGGGCGTGCCAATGTTATTTATGGGGAATATAATTGGTTTTATGTACCTTTTTTATAGTTTCGTATGTTTTTTGTGTGTATGTTTGTCTGTGTACATATTACTAGGAACTTATATAGGCAATTACATATATAGTTAAATAAAAAATACATAATTTGTTTATGATGCATAAGTAGTCTTATTGTATAATAACATTAATAATACTAATCTCTAAAAAGATAATCTACCCTTATATAAGGGTTTTTATATACTTTTTACGGTGGTGACTCTATGGTCACTTTGTTGTCCGTCTGTCTCGAGATCGCGTGTACGTATCAGAAAAAAATCTGAAAAATCATTACAAACTTATATTTATACTTAATTTCATATAAATTGAGAGCATATGCCTGAAAACTAAAGTTTGTCAACTTGCATAAGTTGTACTTCCCGTTAACCTACAATTCCGAAATTCATACAGAAACCTCGGTTGCCGATTCCGACTCGCACTTAACCAGTTTTTTGGATATAACATACAAAACAGTATCTAAAACCACAATATATACAGAAAATCTGTTTTGATATGAAAAGGTAACCGCAAGCTTACGCCTACGCCAGAACTTGTCAAATTAAAGCTTAATTACCAGGAGTACCTACAGGTAAGATTTACAGCTTATTTAGCCTTTTTGTATGTAATTAACTCCGTTTTGCTATGTTTCTTGGTTAAATGTTCTGTGAAATTATATTATTTGAGACCGTAGTGGTGTAATGTCTGAGTGATGGTTGTGGGTTCGATTAACACTTGAATGATTTTTTTCTTTTTATTTCTAGCTTTGATTTGTGCAAAATTGGAGTGAATATGGAGAACGGTATGTTTTAACACTAGGCTTGTGCGCTCCTGTATGAGAAAATCAACGTGAAGTTGAAAGAATATAATGATGTTCATTGTGTTTTAGATTTATCGTATCACTATTTTTATATAGGCAGAGGGAATCGGGGAACCTAGTGCTAGGACACTCCGTTCCCCACTTTCCGCCCAATTTTCGAGGTACAGCGTGTTGTGTGGCGGAACTCAATGCGCTGTTTCCAGAGCGAAGAACTTACAATATTAATGAATAATAATAATATTAATTTTCCCGAGTGGGAATCAAACCTACAACCCGCCGCAACCACAACCCTGCTATATGCGGGAAACAGCGTAAAACAAAAAAAATATGGATTATATGTAATTTAAATGAAATATTATCAATATTTAAAACTGTTTATATAATTCAATTAGATTCTAGTTCTTCTATTCAATTACACAAAACATTCCAACAAAATTATTTAAAGTAAATTCCTCATAAAATTTAACAAATTTACTTCATTATTCGTCATTATAAAACTTAGAGAAAGGAATAGAAGTCACTTTCGACAGCTGTCGATTCCAATGTAGTACCTACTACTCGAGCGAAGTGGGAACTTTATTAAGTAATCTATAGAATGGGGGAATATTGTATACTGTTTCACTAATAAAACGGCATTATAGTGTTTAAATAAATAAATAAATCAGCTTCACGCTGTATCCCGCTCACAGCATGGTAGGCAGAGGAAACCTAGTGCTAAGACACTCCGTTCCTCACTTTCCGCCGAATTCTGGAGTTTTGCGTGTTGAGTGACAGAACTCAACGCTGCGGTTTGCCTCAACACCAGACCGAAAAATAGAAATATAAATTTAAGTAAAAATTTCATCTCCTCGAGCGGGGATCGAAGCAACAACCAGTCTGTTTTACAGTCACACTTTGTGCCACTGCGCCACGACCGGCCTCTAAAACGGAATTGTAGAGTTTTAAAATAGATTTATTGTGTTTTTTTTGTACTATTAAATAGATAATTGTTATATATGAAATTAAAATTATAAATCTCTATATATAACAGTTAATTTAAAATGAACGTTGTTTTGACATTTTCACGCTTTTTCCCGCATGTTAAGATACTCTGTTTCTCATCGTCAAATTTTCGAGACATAGCGTGTTGAATAGGGAAAAGATATAGGTAATGTTTTCTTTTTATTAATATTAATTAATAAAAATCAATATTAATATAATTAATATAGATGATAAGAAAACAGAGTTTATAGTGTCATTATATTAAAAACAAAAATTAAAGCAACACAAGACTGGGATTAGAACCCACGATACTCACGATCAAAAATTTTACACTAAAATAATGTTGTATTACAAAACTGGACGAACACACTAATAGTTGCTGTTCTGGTTGAGAAATGCTGAGAATGCTTTCTGAATTTCTACAGAATTACTATACTGTTTCCATGAACAAAGCGGACCGGTGTTACAGAATTTAAAATATGTGCTTCTCAAAGAAATAATATTGAGTTTAATTTATAGTGATAAATTTATGCGGCGTTGAGTTCCGCCATTCAATACGGAATGCCTTCAGAAAATGGTGGTGGTCGTTATAGGAACGGAGTGTCCTTCTTTTTATCTACTCTGTTATGTATAGAATACAGCGTAAAGCTAAAAATATATATAAATTTTAATATTACATATCAAAATTTGACGTCATTGTTAAATACATTAGAATAAACAAAAATAACCTAAATTAGTATTTATTTCTGACTAAATTCAACATGCGTGTTTGGTAGAACGAAAATATAATATGTAAAAATGCGGATACGGAACCTCAGATCTTTTGTGTAGATTGATGGGCGCGTACGGCTTAATGGTTAGAGAACTTGGAAGATTTCTAAGGGGCGCAAATTCACATCCCGCTACGATATTTTTTTTTTTAAATATTGTCACTGTATAATTATGAGTTCAACGCCTACTATATGATTAAAGTAGTAATAATATGTCACTACACTCTCTTTAGGATGACTGCTTCTTTTCTATTAAAATAGAACAACGACTATATTATTTTTTGAGGCTTTTTTAAAAATATTGGTAACAAAAATACTAACTCACCGTAAATTTCTGGCTATTCTTACTTTTAATTTACTTTGTGGAATTAATTATTTTTACCTTAAGTTATTTCATTTTATTTTTTCAATTTCTTTATTATAGTATTTCTTTAGTATAGTGCAAC
>DWQW01008739.1:0-13620 GCA_018249695.1 Heliconius erato demophoon
GACGGTGCGCGGAACAAACGTACGTCCCGAAGCGCGTCCCGTCGCGCACTGACGCGCTCCTCGAGATCGGCCAGTGATGATGTAAGGCAGAGGGTGCGGTGGGTAGAAACTATAATAGGGTTAATATAATTGAATGTATGCAATATATTGTATTATGTAGAATGTGGGTAAATTAAAGAGGAAAATCAAAATTCTGTTTTTCATTAAACGTCAAACAAAATATTTCCTTACGTTTTTGTTATATTGATATATTTTTTTATCATCTCTGTATTAAGACTCTGTGCATGGTATCAAATGGCAAAACGTCAAATGTGAGATATGACACATATCTTACTTTGTAGAAAAAAAGAGTATTTTTTGGCAATAATTAGCCAATTACAAAGTCACACATCAATAACCACAATAGTTAATGAGTTATCCTCTTCTAATAGAAATAATAAAAACATGTAATAAGAAAAAAAAACATATACCTTCACGTTGAAGTTAAAATTACTCTAAACCAGCATCACGCTGTATACACAACAGATTAGGCAAAGGAAACCTAGTGCCAAGACACTCCGTTCCCCATTTCCCGAAAGCATTGCCTGTTGAGTGTATCTACCCATATTTAATCTTTGCGTGACACGACGTAGAGTCGGCGCACCGGCGTTGCGCTACCGGAATGCCGGACAAACATAAAGCACTCGATCGTTTTTGTTTATAAATATAAAATGGTATTTTACATCCGTAGTCAAAACCAAACCAGAATGATCTAAATGCACTTGTTCAATTATAATTAAAAAGATTTGACCTAGATATTGCTCGAAATGTAGAGCACGATTTATATTTTTTTATGATAATTTTAAGTAGAGCAGCAGCATAGAGTCCGATTGTAAACGCGGCCGTTGTGGGTTCGATTCCCAATTGTGAGAATGATTAATTTTCATTTCACCGCTCCGATAACAAAAGAAAGCGCGGCGTTCAATTGCGTTTGTCTGTATGCTTTGTCTCAAAAATTGAGTGTAATCGCTATCGCAGAATTTTATCATTATTTGTTAATTTATTGTTAATAAAAATAATATGATGACGCTAATATTTTTTTAGCTTCGCGCTACATCCCCCACATGGCAACAGAGTAGGCGGATGTAACCAGTGAACCCAGTATTAAGACATTTCGTTCCCATTAAGATGATTTCCGCTTCCGTTTCCCATTTTCCTAGTATTAAGACACTTTTCAAAATGAATACGTTCTAGCTATTCCCACTCAAGAGAAATATTAAATATTACATTCTCCCGAGTGGAAATTGAACCCACAGCCGTCGCGCTTACAGTCAAACCCTCCCATCGCTCTGCTATTAAGTTACTTAATTTAGTAGCACAATACATAATAGACAATACTATTATAGTCCACTGGTAGATTTAATGCTATAATTTAAATTGCAGCAACACTTGCAATTAATTCGATAGCCGGTCGGTCCATTTGTATGGGCCATACAATTTATTCTAATAACTGCGTGTATTGTTTATTACTACGAACAAAACATTCATGACTAATACCTGCTTTGTGTGTAATAATGAAATGAAGTATCTAAAACGAGTAAACAACGACGTATTGGTTAAATAATTTGATACTTATTTTTCAATGTAGAAATCACTTCTATAATGTAATAACAATATGAGTGAATCTATTTGTAAAAAATAAAACAAAAACATAAATTATTAAAGTTGATGCCAGACGTGGCGCAGGGGCACAAGCGTGTGACTGTAAACGGGACAGGTTGTGAGTTCGATCCCCACTCGAGGAAATGAAATATTTAAAAATTTCACTTATCCGCTCTGGTGGCGAAGCAAAGCGCGGCGTTGAGTTTTTTTAATATGACTATTTTCTTGATAATGTTAATAAATAATACCAATAATTCAGTTCAATAAAGTTTTTAATATAAAGTTTTTTTGAGCGTGCCAGCTGGGCACAGGATCACTAATAATAAAAGCAACGCAAAGGTGAAAGACCACGTCACTTTGAATGAAACGATATAGACATCACTTTTTGTGGAATAAAATCAAAAACAAATACTTGTCGTCTTTTTCCGCATCTAGGTATAGCAAAGTACAGTCAGGAAGAATATAGTGTTAAGATTTTCCGTTCTCCACTTAACTGAAACTGAACACCGCGCTTTGTTTACCAAAGTGAGGAACACTGATTCACGACGCCACGACGGCCTCAATAAATTTTATTTTAAAAGAGCTATTGACTGTAAATGAGTGTCTTGGTGGCTCTACTGAGCAAAATTGCCTTGTAAGCTACCGTCGCTTCCTGTAGGACTGACACTACTGACATTTTTACTGTAACTTATCGATTCAAAATCTTGATTTTAATAGGGTAGCACGCAAAGCAGCATTTCACTTCATTCTAAAACAAAAACGTTGAAGTGGCCGTATATGAAATGTCATGGCGCAATGGCACAAGCGTGTGGGTTCGATTTCTACTCGGAGAAATAAATAGTTATTTTATTAAAATTCTTAGTTTTCGCTCTGAAAACAAGGAAAAGCGCGTAGTTGAGTTCCGCCGCTCAACACGCAATTACTCGAAATTTCCCTACCCTGTGATATGCGGGATAAAGCGTGAAACTAAAAAAAAGGGACGCTTAAATGGCTGTAGCGAATTCATTCGAAATACGGACACTAGATTGCCTGAACTTGAACCAATTAAATCGCTTTGTATGACAAAATACTGTCACGCTCAATTGGCTTTAACAAAAGCGTAAGTATGTACCTACCTACTTATTGTGTTTTTTTTCCATTATAACCCATATTTATACAGTAGACTTTCATTAGAAAATGATTCGTATTGTTTTCCACATTATTTTATTCAGATTCATGCTGTATTACGCACAAAGCAGAGTCGGTAGCGGGAACCTAAGGTTAAGAAGGTCAATTTCTATTCTAGGTTCCGCCTAGGGAATGCAGGGGAGCACTAAGGAACTCGATTTCTTGTAATTCCAACGGGCACGGGAAGCGAAATGAGATTGAGAGATTTTCCACGACTCTTAAAATCCACGCAAACAAAATTGCTAGCATTAACTAATTACATATTTATAGTCAAAATCAGCATCACGCTGTATCCCGAACACAGCAGGGTAGGCAGAGGAAAACTAGTGTTAAGACACTCTGTTCCTTCATTTCCGCCGAATTCTGGAGGTATTGCGTGTTGAGTGGCGGAACTCAATGTCGCGTTTTGACACCAGAGCGAAGAAATGGAAATATAAATTAAAATAAATATTTCATTTCCTCGAGTGGGGGGCGAACCCACAACCAGTCGCTTTTACAGTCATACTTTGTGCCTCTGCGCCACGACTGGCCTCAATTAGCTTTTACTGACTTTTATTGTCAATATATCCAAAAAAAAATGCTTTCATTTATACTATTCCTCATAATAATCTAGTTATCGATCAAAACATAATTTAAAATAGTTTATAACCGACATTTGAATAATAATATACTTCCGTTTAAAACCAGAGGAGAATCGAGCAAAAGGCACTTTAGTTTCACATTTACTATAATCATAATGCATCACGCTTAATGAATGAAAGGGAACAACTATATTTAGAATTTTATAAATAACTATAGAGATGAATGAAGGAGAGTAGACTCTAACGTATAATATACATATATTTTAAACATTTGTTTATTGTGCCGGTGTGTAATAGAATAGATATAAACTGCTGGATTCAAAGCTTTGTCCGGAGACAGGTTTTGTGTTTAATATAAGAAAAAAATTGAGGCCAGTCGTGGCGCAGGGGCACAAAGTGTGACTGTAAAACCGACTGGCTGTGGGTTCGATCCCCACTCGAGAAGATGAAACATTTACTTAAATCTGTATTTCCATTTCTTCGCTCTGGTGTCGAGGATAAGCGCGTTGAGTTCTCCCACTTAACACGCAATGCCTTCAGAATTCGGCAGAAAGTGGGGAACGGAGTGTCTTAACACTAGGTTCCCTCTGCCTACCCTGCAGTGTGCGGGATACAGCGTGAAGCTGAGAAAAAAATAAAACATAAATTTGCTCTACTTGACAATTTGTAAAGCTCAAGTTAATAGTCAGAAACTTTCCTCAAATGATCTATAATTATATATCAATGATCCCTAGGTAAAGCATCGAAACCGAGAACTGGCAATGTTTTGAAACTGAAACTAGTGTAAGACACTCCATTTCCCACTTGCTGCCAAATTCTGGAGGCATTGCGTGTTGAGTAAACGTTTAAATGTTAATATATAATTGCTAAGACAGATAATGATTTACTAAATTAGATGAATGCTGCGGATAATGCTATCTCTTCGTAGGATATGCATAGTGGGCTTAGCTCAACGAATCTGCAATGAAGTGATACACAGAATGGCAGGTACTAGCGAGGCTGTCACGGTGAGAATGAAGAACGTGCTCAATTGGTCTTGGCACGTTGAACGAATGAAAGCTGAAAGGATGGCAAAAATATGAATGATGGAAGAGAGCGGTGAGAGAGGTAGGGGGAATACCTTGATTGACCTTCGAAAACACAGTATCAAAGATAATGGAGGTAGGTCACGTAAAAAGCCTGAGGTCCGCCCAGAGGGCACGTATGAAGAGGTTGATGACAGTGGACGAGGCGAGAGAAGTATGTGACCGTAGCGTTTGGCGCTCCGTTCTCTCTGACTACTCCGCAGGGAGAACAGGGAAGCTAGATACAGCGTGAAGCTAAGGTAAGTTAAGTTATATATTTACTAAACTTCAAATCTATTCATATACATTAAAAAATTGTGGAATATAATGGGATTTCAATTTGTGCCAACCGCCTAAGCTCTTATCTCCCGACACGGAAAAATTGTCTATGGGAAAGTAACAAGAATATAAATTCACATGACTATGTACGAAGGCATCTTAGTTTTTAGACAAAAAAGGACAATAAAATCGATAAGTTATATAATTGTTACATACATGATACTCAGCTTCGTTAATTTTTTACATAAGACTTTATGTAAAAAATTAACGAAGCTGAGTACATATGCGTGTCTCTCGGATTCCCTCCAGTCCTGGGGTTGAGTCCAACTATAATGGTTTTTTTTCTGTAATATTTTTTTTTTAGTTTTAGGATGACTAGGCAAACGGGACCTTTGGAAGTCCAATTTTTGACTTTCCCCGCATGGGTAACAAACCCACTACCGTCCCGTTTACAGTCAGACACTATACCACGTTACACATTTCTAACTATTTTCCTTACATTTAGAAATTAAAAAATATAAAATTATTTAGTTATAATAATGTTTAAATCGTAACATATTTTAGCGCAACACTTTCACTATTCCTTATTGCTTGCCATATACTTAAATAGATTAGTTGTATAGATGTTCGTACGTAATTCGATTCATTCGTAATTACGTTTGAAGTGAAACGTAGCGGTGAATTATTATAAAATGGAACGATAAAATAAAAATAAATCATCTTCAAGCTGTATCCCGCACACAGCAGGGTAGGCAGAGGGAACCTAGTGTAAGACACTCCGTTCTCCACTTTCTGCCGAATTCTGGAGGCATTGCGTGTTGAGTGGCAGAACGCCGCGCTTTGCCTCGAAACCAGAACGAAAAAATGGAAATATAACTTTAAGTAAATATTTCATCTCCTCGAATGGGGATCGAACCCACAACCAGTCGGTTTTACAGTCACATTTCGTGCCGCTGCGCCACGACTGGCTCTTCTAATATATATAAAGATAACAAATAACTTAATTGGTATAGAGTTCAATGAATCCGAACTTAGTTTAAATGAAAAGGTAGCAGGATCATTCAATAAGTAATTGAATTTTACAACAAACGCGATAAGCTGAGTTAGCGATCTTAAGATTCAATTAGGAACATACCTTTTCTTTGATACTGGCAGATCTAATTTAAGGCACTTTACACTTTTATTAGTGCCATGCGATTTTAACATGTGTGAAAACTTACACACGTTAAGGAGGAAAACGGAGTGTCTTACACTAGGTTACCTCTGCCTATCCTGCTGTGTGTGGGATACAACGTGAAGCTCATTTTTTTTTGAAAATTTACATTTTTTAATGTTGAAGTACTGTATTCTTACAATTTTTGGAATAAAATAATTACGGAAACGGAAAACGTAAAGAAATATGTTGAATAGAAATACATCATATGTAAATTTTGGATAACGGCCGGTCGTGGCGCAGGGGCACAAAGTGACTGTTGAACGCGGTTGGTTGTGGGTTCGATTCCCGTTCGAGGAAACTAAATATTTATTTAAATTTATATTTTCATGTCCTCGTTCTGGTGGCGAAGCAAAGCGCGTTGAGTTGCACCACTCAACACGCAATGCCTCAAGAATCAGGCGGAAAGTGGTTGACGACGTGTCTTAACACTAGGTTCCCCCTGCTTACCCTGCTGTGTGCGGGATACAGTGTGAAGCTGACTTATTTATTATTATTTTAAATTCTGGATTCAATTCTAATTCTGGATAAAATTCTGTGATATCTAAATGGTAACAGTGTCTTGACACTTGGTTCCCAGGTCCCCTCTGCCTACCCTGCCTATGAATATACAAGCTTATTTCATGTTTATATAATTGATTTTAAAATCTATTATAGGTACAAGCATTGTGTGGTTCAAGGTTTGTCGTAAATTATAGAGATTTAATCTAGACTAAAAGTCCTTGTCCTTGCCGCGAAGCCTTAGATTCGGGACCTTGTTTTCATTATCGAGTTGGAAGTAGACTTCAAGGAAATAATATAAGTACATACATATAATAAGTACATACTAAAAGAGTACGTTCAAATTGCTGAAAATATGTTGCCTATATAGAAGGATACTTTAGTGCCAATTACATAAGATATTTGGAGCCCGTCGTAGTCAAGCGTGTGAGTTATTTTTATTTAGTCGCCCTGATAATAAGACAAAGCGAGGCGTTGAGTTCTTCAACACACAATGTCTCGAAAATGGGACGAAGTGGCCTTGACATTACGGTTCTATATGCGGGATACTGTGCGAAATAAGAAATATATAAATAATATATTGTATTGGTAACTGATTTTAAATGAATATCACAACTGCATGGGACTCGTCTAATATTTATTATTCTTTAATATTATATTAGGAGTATATGAATATAAAAAGCCAGCTTCACGCAAAACAGCATGGAAAAACTAGTGCCAACAATTTGAAAGCCATCTTGTCTGGCGTAATCTAACGCCGCAAGCTGCCGACATCGGAAAAATAAATAGAAGATACAAAAGAAGATTTTTCAACTGCGTTACAACGTAACATATTATGTAATATAAAAAAATAATAACTTTGTAGTATGCATTTAGGTCAAATGTAGAGCAGATGCAAAATTTAAAAAGGCACAAAACCAAAACTTTTGTTTCCCAAATGGGTGTAGTATGTTATTAAAGAGGCAGTTATTCTATTTTTGGTTGCAACAATGGGGATATGACCTTATATAAAATCTTTTGCTGCGGTGTTTTCTACGTGTAGATATGTGGAATAAATGCATTTAAGTTAAGGAAAGACTAACAGCTTCACGCTTTTTACCGCAATGCAAGGTAGGCAGAGGGAACCCTAAGAAAAAAATTCTCCCTTCGAGGGTAGTCATTGAGAGATTGCTGTTAGCAAGAAGACCGCCTTTGCACGTTTTGATATTTAGTTTTTAAATCTTCTGCATTTTTTATTGATTTTGTGTGCAACAAATTTACGCAACACACATATTTTATAAATAGAAATCATGTAGTGGGTACTTACTATACTGTATTTGTTAATTTGCAAATGGTATCTACTTCAAGCCTTTCTTAATCCCAAGCTTTGAAAGTGGCGTTCATTTTTAAAAATATATTATAAACTAGCGACAAGATTGCGGCTTCGCCCGCTTATACTACGTATGTACGTTTTCAAATAATAATAATATTATTTTAAAAACAATATCTATCTAATCACATTTTAATTGGCTTTACTTTTCAATATGGATCAAACACTATATAGATAGTGTTTTATCCATATTGACAAGTAAAGCCAATTAAAAAAAATAAAACTGTTATTTAGCTTCACGCTGTATCCCGCACACAGCAGGAAAGGCATTGCGTGCTGAGTGACGGAACTCAACGCCGCGCTTAGCCTCGACACCAGAGAGAAGAAATGGAAATATAAGTAAACATTTCATCTCCTCGAGTGGGGGTCGAACCGGGGGTTTTTGCCTAAATGTCAAATATAATAAAAATGTTGTGAGTTCATCATTTGAAAACTCAATCACAATCTGATAGATATATAATCTAAAAATGTTATAATGAATAAGTTACAAAAAAACTGGACAAGCGCGAGTCGGGCTCGCTCACCGAGGGTTCCGTACAAAAATTTGATGTCTCGAGCAGGCGGACAGACAGACGGCAAAGTGATCTTATAAGGGTTCCTCTTCTCCTTAAAAAACTTAAAAGGTAAACTAAAAAGGCTAACTTAAAAGGTATGGAACCCAAAAAATAAGTCAATATTTTTTTAGCTTCGCACTCTATTCCCCACGTGGCAGGGTGGGCAGAGTTTATCCACTTTCTAGGCGGTACGCTGAGAATGAACTGGCTAATCTCACTGCCTCTATTTACGATAGCTGTATAAAATACGACAGTTATAAGATAAGATATAGTTAGAAAAAAAAAGATCAAAAGTTGGGGTCGTCGTAATACCATACCGGGCATCTGTGAACGCAACGGATGTGGGTTCAATTCCCACACGGGGAATGATTTTGTTTCGCTCTGAATACAAAATTCTTGAAAATTGACTATACGTGAAGAAAAGAGTCTTAACATTAACTTATATAAACCCTCTGCGTACACGTCATATACAGGATATAGCGCGAACATAAGAAAAATCAGCTCAGTTCTTAATTTATGAGTGTGCCAGTTGAACACCAATCACTTCGCCAATGCCACGTTGTATTGTAAAGGTCAAATATATTGTACAATAAAAAAACTTCTTAGAAATTCCCCAAGTATCAATATCCTGCACTTGAGTAGTACTCGGGGAAGTTGAAAAGTGAAAAGGGTCCCTAGTGTTGCGTCATATCCGATACAATGTCACCATATCTGCTTATTTTGTGTTACTTTTATTTTATATTCTTTGTCCTTATCTGGAATATATTTATTGTAACCTGGTAAACTACCATGTAAATTATATTATATATCGCAAATCATTAAATTAAGCTTCAGGCTGCAGCAGGGTAGACAGAGGGAACCTAGTGTTAAGACACTCTGTTCCCCACTTTCTGCCGAATTCTGGAGGCATTGCGTATTGAGTGGCAGAACTCAACGCCGCCCTTAATCTCGACACCAGAGCGAAGAAATGGAAATATACATTTAAGTAAATATTTCATCTCCTCGAGTGGGGATCGATCCCACAACCAGTCGGCTTTACAGTCACACCTCGTGCCGCTGTGCCACGACTGGCCTTATACCCATATTACAAATCTTCTAATTTAACTACTTTTATTTTTTTTTCAGCTTTACGCTGTATCCCACATGTAGTAACCAAAGGGGAACCAACATACGCTTGTGCCACTGCACCACGACGGCGTTTATAATTATTTTTATAAAAATTGGCAGCATCGTTATTTAGGTTATAGTTGGCTAGTAAAAGAAAAAAGAAAGAAGTAAGTGAGCATTGCAATAATTTATAATTCATGCAGTTATGGCTACCCTAACAAGTATATATAGAAAAAAATAATGATTAACAAAAAAAACGATTTCAAACAACGAAATAAAAAGTAAAAAAAATAATTTTACATAAAGTAAAACATACTTTGATTTAGTTGAACAAAAATAATAAAAAAATATATTTTATAATTTTGAGGTCGGTGCCAAGGGAAACAAACAGGCTTAGTAATTCGACATTGTAGTAAAGTTGTTGTAGCATTAGCTTCTCAAGTTAGTGGTTGTCTCACGCCCTGTATTAATAACCTATCTCCAACGTCAATCTTCGATTGTTCCATATATCTATCCAATCTAGAGATTGGACAGATATATGGAACAATCGAAGATTGACGTTGGAGATAGATTATTAATATTGGGCGTTAGTGGTAGTGGTAAAGCTTCAAACTTAAATAGTTATTATTGTGCATACTAACATTTTGGCAAAATGTATATTTTCGTGAACATACATAAAAAAATATTCGGGCGAATTGAGAACCTCTCCCTTCTTTGAAGTCGGTTGAAAATTAAATCATCCTTTTTTTTATTAATAATGTTTTTCCTTGTAACTATTACAGTATAATTATATTTTTTACCAAAAAAGAAATCTACTTGTCCAATTTCAACCGGATCCTATTATCAGAACCTAGCCAAACTTTTACCAAACTATAGTTGAAGTGTATCCTTTCAAATAAAAAAAGAATTATCGAAATCGGTTGGTGTGATATTGAGTTATTTGTCCATTTATCGCGGACATACTTAATGCAATTTTAAGACTTATGTGATTTTTTTCATAGATACCATTGTCAGAAATTAACCAAAAAAATGGGACCACACGGGAAGCACCAGCTTTCAAATAAAACATTAAAAAAATACAGTCGAATTGATAACCTCCTTTTCTTACAGAAGTCGTTAAAAAAGGAAAGGTGAATAAATGATTAATATAAGAGAAAAGTGAATAAATGATTCAACTGATCAATACAAATAACAACATAATACATACCTACATACGTTTCCATGAATTCAGCATTTTTTAAACGATTCTCGAAATATTTCTCTAATGCGAATTCTTTTTTCAATACTTTGACGCACACACATATTTTTACACGAATCGGATTATGCATGGCTTTAATATTTGACCTCGTTCTCACTAAATTCTTACACAAAAGCGATTTTAAAAAATCGTGTCAATAATTTTATTTTTTTATTAAATTTTAACAAGGCCCGAGGTTGAGTTCCGAAGCCAGAGGGAAGAAATGAAAAAAAAAATCCTCGAGTGGGAATCGAACCCACAACACAACTAGATACATTCTATCAAAATAGAGATAAACAATACGTGAATTTCTTTAAAAAGGCATTTACGATTTCGAACAGCTTTTCGAGCTCGTCCTACAGGCAGCGGTAATCAAGAATCGCTTGCCAAGTTTTCTATTAGCGATATTTGTTTACTGGATCTGTATTCAACACTTGATTACTTTGTTAAAAGTTAATTTACTTTTAAAAGAATATAGCTAGGAAAGAAACATCTTAATAAATATAAAGGAGAATAATGAAATATTAAAGCTCGAAATGATATTTAAATCTACAACAGCAGTGTGGAGTTAGTTACATGTACCTATTATAACATAAATCTTTCATTTATTTGAACTGTATTAAAAAATAATATATTTTAATAAGAGGCCGTCATGACATAGCGGCACAGCGTCTGAGAGTGAACGGGATAGTTGTAGGTTCGATTCCCACTCAGGGGAATAAAATATTGCTTTGGGTAACGCAAGAGGCAAGAGAGAGGGAAGCACACCGTTGAGTTCCTCCATTCAACACGCAATGTGAATATCGAATATTTAGAGGAAAGTGAGGAATGGAATGTCTTAATTCTATATTCCATTTATCAACCACGCTAAATACGAGATACAGTGTGAAGTTAGATACATTATAAAAAAAAAATCAGCTTCACGCTGTATCCCGCACAAAGCAAGGTTAGCAGAGGGAACCTAGTGTTAAGACACTCCCCGTTCCCCACTTCCCTTTCACTTATAGTGGCGGAACTAACCCGCGGCTTGCCTCGACATCAGAGCTAAGAAATGAAAACATAAATGTAAATAAATATTTCATATCCTCGAGTGGGAATCGAACCCACAACCAGTTGATTTTACAGTGACACTTTGTCCCCTGCACCACGACTGGCCAAGATACATTATTATTCCTCTTAAATAAAAAATAAATAAATAAACTTCACGCCATATCCCGCATATAGCAGAAAGAGGTAACTTAGTGTTAAGACACTCCGTTCCCCACTTTCCTCACAAAGGATAACTAAAAGACTTAGAAGAAAATGAACAAAAACAATGTCTTCAATCAACATAATATGGGCATATACAATAACTCCTTCTGCATCAGAACGAACGAGGTCAACGAGATTATATTTGGAGGAGCAGAAATAGGTTTCGCATCGATTGGTCTGTTAGCCTGGATTCGGACTTGATTGTGTTATAGCTACCACGAGCTACCAAATGTAACTAAGATATTTGATAGACAAATATAATTAGGTATTTGTAATTGAATTAAAGCAAATAAAAAATATATATATAAAGTAGGAAGTAAGTGCGGCGTTGAGCTCCGCTACTAAACACGCAGTATCTGGAGATAGGGGACTAAGATATACAAATACAATAAAATATTTGTAATTTAAGTATAACGGAAGGATGTTAATTTTTATAATCAAATCAGCTTTACGCTGCATCCCGCACACAGTAGGGTAGGCAGAGGGAACCTAGTGTTAAAACACTGCCTTCCCCACTTTTCGCCGTGTTCTGGAGGCATTGCGTGTTGATTGGCGGAACTCAACGTCGCGCTTTGCCTCGACACCAGAGCGAAGAAATGAAAATATTTCATTTCCTCGAGTGGTGATCGAACCCACAACCTGTCGATTTTACAGTCACACTTTGTGCCTCTGCGCCACGACTGGCCTCAATTAATTAATTCAATGTTAATTTTTAAAATTGGAAATTTTGAGTGTGGAATGGCGGAACTCAACGCCGCGCTTTGCTTTCCTCATAACCAGACCGGGGAAACGAATATATTAATCACATAAAACCATCGTATGTCGAAATAAAGCCAATAGCCATTTGACGATGAGCAGATAAGGGATAAATCAGAATATCCCACTCTGGATGATATCTTACTATTACTTACATCTTCTAGATACTGTATCGAAACCTACGCCCTGGTATAACCTTTAGGTTTATTATTATTAACAGAACGACCAAATGCCAATATGCGAACTTGGTCGATATATTATTCAGTTTCATGCTGTATATGGATATATGGATTTTCATTTCCTCGCTTGTCACAAGATAAAGCGCGGCGTTTAGTTCTGCCACTCAACACACAATGTCTCGAAAATTGGTTAAATTTTGACAAACCTTTACAATAGGTTCCGTCGCCTTATCGAGCGTGAAATTAAAAAAATCAACATACAAATTTTAGATAGCAATCTAAAAAGAAATTAATTTAAGGATTTAAAATCACTTCAAACTTAAGTTTATATTTATTTTATTGTACATACAAATGTATGTATGTATATTATACGATAACATTTAAAGGGTATGATGTAATAGCTTTCAACGTCCAGTAAACCCTTACAGATTGCGTGATGGGCAATAGTATTATTCATTTAGGTCACGTTTGCAAGGTCATATCATGAAATACAATTAGGTATATAAAAACTGATCAAGTGCGAGTCGACTCGCCCACCGAGGGTTCCGTACTAATTCTAGGATTGTAGGTCAACGGGAAGTACAAATAATAAATTAAAAAAAATAAATCAGCTTCGCAGATACGCAAACAGCAGGGTAGGCAGAGGGAACCTAGTGTTAAGACACTCCGTTCCCCACTTTCTGCTGAATTCTGGAGGCATTGCGTGTTGAGTGGCAGAACT
>DWQW01008740.1:0-13619 GCA_018249695.1 Heliconius erato demophoon
TCAAAATTATTTATAAAGAAATTCTTTAAGCCTTAAATTAAATTTAAGTTTTAATAATTATTATTATACCTTAAAATTTGCAATTTTAAATCATATTTGAATATAAAACTTAATAAAAGAGATATTTTAATATATTTTTGTTTCTTATGTTAAATATTTTAAAGTTTGTTTATTTTCTTCTATACAGAAAATATTATACTAACGTCTCCATATTGATCTCGAATTTAACGTGAACGGCTAAGTGCGAGCCGGACACGAGTACGAAGGGTTCTAAAACCTTTAAATATTTGTTTACCGTTAATTCATTGATTTATTTTTAAAGTCAATATATAACTAAATATTGTATGAATAAAGGTATATATCAAACTCAAGCAAGTCTATCTGTTGCCATTATCAATATCAAAAAAAAGGTACGTGTTTTTTTTGTGGGAGCCACTTTAAATATTTAGTTTTTTTATATATTTGTTGTTGTAGTGGCAACAGAAATACATAATCTCTGAAAATTTTAGCTGTCTAACTATCACAGTTCATGAGATTTACTTTGGTGACGGTGACGAAATACGGACAGACGGCGAAGTCTTAGCAAAAACAGGACAGGAAATTAAAAGTACTACTTATTTTATTAGATCGTTTTCAAAGTGCTATTTCCACATACATAATAAAAAAACATATATTCAATAACACCATACCATACACGATATTTTCTACACAATGAGATTTGAACCCATGTCCCTTTTTTTATCGACTGAAAACCATATTTCATTTTATCACAGAAAGTAATATACAGGCTATAGAAAGATGATGGGCATGCTTCGTCACTGTGATCAATTAGAGTAGCGCCTTTTAATATGTTTACATAGATTTCTACTAAAGTAAACTATAAACGAGCAAAATTTTATTTAATAATTTTATTTATATTAGTAATAAAATCATAAATACTATTTTAAATAACGTTAAGATCATTACTAGTCTATAATTTTTTTTCTGCGTGTTGAGTGGTGGAACGGTGGAGTGAGGAAGTGAAAATATTAAATATTTAATTCCTCCGACTGGGAATCGAACACGCTGCTGTTGCTGTCACCAGCTTGTGCACCTGCGCCCTTGCACCACAACTTATTACTAATTCTATTTCGTTAAAATTTGACGTGTGTTTTCTAATTTAACAAGTTTTTTTAATATTTATTTACATCTCACACATAATCAATTAATAAAAAATAAATATATAATGATTCGTGCTATTTTGGTAAAATCTTCTTCTTTGGAATTTATTTCCTTTTATAAGATATACTTATAGTTCCGAGGCCAGTCGTGGCGCAGGGACACAAAGTGTGACTGTAAAATCGACTGGACTGGACTCGCTCTAGTTTCGAGGCATAGCGCGGTGTTGAGTTCTGCCATTCAACACGCTATGCCTCCAGAATTCGAAAGAAAGTGGAGAATGGAGTGTCTTAACACTAGGATCCTGCTGTGTGCGGAAAACAGCGTGAAGCTGATTTTACTTATAATTCAAACAAACCTAGCCACCTCATGGTAAAATTATAACTCGTAATGTTCATACAAACGTTGCTCCTTTAAAAAAGTCACTTTATGAGAAGCCATTGTTTTCTTCTTCTAACTGGCATTAATCTGGGGCTTTGCTCATCATCCTCGGTGGTTAGTCCATTGACTCATCGCCATCCATCGCTTCCCTGGGCCCCGGTGGGGTCTTCTTCGGGGGACAGACATAGCATCCACAGCCAGAGCGCAACGTTACCACAACAGCATTCCAATCGACGCGCTTGCGTAGCGCAAGCCAGACTACATCGAATGAATGTGTTTCTGAGTGTGCCCAGAGAATATTTTTTTATTCATTATTTTCGCATATTACATTTTTTCTTAATTTCCTTTAGAAATTGATTTAACACTAAATCTGTAATCATTCTCCAAATTAATATATATAACGAAGAGGAGCCTATATCTGGGCAGGCAATCAGGTCGGGTTCCGTATTCATACTCTACGACATATATATATATTATATAACCCACCCTTGTCAACTAACCTTTTCATTTTATATTTCAGTATGCTTTCTTTTGTTCAATAAAGAATATATGTAATAACTACAATATGCATATTAAACATAAATGTACGTATAAAGAAAAAATCATCGCAAAATGAAGAGAAAATTTGAACTTTATTTGACATAGTGGAAATTTTGAACTGTATATAGTCGTATGTGTCTTGTTCAAAGTTAATTAACTCTTGATGAAAGGTGGCTTACACTGCACTACTGTACTGTACTACATGTGCACAGACGCCTGATTGCGTCTCTTCAAAGATACCAAACAAAATGTTGAATTTGCGACTCTGATTTTATCAATCTTCAGAATAGAAGGAATTTTTTATGAAATGTAGTAGTATATGTTAAAAATATATGAAACATTTCTCATATTCTATCTATCTAGGTCAGTTGAGTTTTTAGATCATTTTAAAAATGTTATTTCTTGAATGAATTTAAATGGAAATGGAAATTCTGCCTGTATCGATTGAAGTTTAGGCTAGAAAATTTCACGTTAGTGCGATTCGAACCAGCGAGTTTTTAGATGACACTTTGAAGCGTTGATCTATTTAGTTTTATGCTAAGATGTTATAGATATACATATGTATTGTAAGAATACATGAGAAAAATGTTTTTAAGTAGGTGTATAATAATCTTTTTCGCTCGCTCTGGTTCGCTCTGGTGTCAAGACAAAGCGCGGCACGCTCCAGAATTCGGCGGAAAATGGGGAACGGAGTGTTTTAACACTAAGTTCCCTCTTCCTACTCTGCGGTGTGAGGGACACAGCGATAACAAAACTGATAAAATAAAAATATATAAAGTCTTCTAAAGTCTACAGTTTTACATAAATTTTACACACAAGACATAATATCTATGTATATCTTTTCGCTTACTAATAAAAAAAATCAACACCCGGAAAACAATGTACATTTCTTCACTCAACACTAAAAGACAACACAAATCGAATAAAATGTTTATACATAAAATAAGTATTTTAACATTCCATTGGAATTCAATACAGGATCTTGATTAAATCTCAAAAGCCTCTCGAGGAGCTTCCGCGTTTGCGTTCAATAAGCATAAGGGATTATTGACGTATTGCGTGTACAGTAACTGGATTTCGTTAGACATAAATGAGGCTTGTAAATAGTCGTGGTGCAGGGTTACAACCGTGACAGGTTGTGGGTTCTGTTCCCGCTTGAGGAAATGAAATATTTAATATTTTTATTTTCTTCACTCTCGTGTTGAGGAGGTGTTCACTTCTGACGTTTTATACAGCTTGATTCAAAAGTTTTTATAATATTTTCAATCAATTAAAAATAAGGCCAGTCATAGCACAAGGGCAAAAGCGTGTGACCGTAAACGCAACAGATCGTGAGTTCGATTCCCACACAAAGAAATAAAATATTTGATATTTTCATTTCTTCACTTTGATGTCGAAGCGCGGTGTCGACTTCCGCCACACAACACACAATGTCTGTAGTATTCGGCGGAGAGTGGGTAGCGGAGTGTCTTAACACTAATTCCTCTGCCTAGCCTGCTGTATACGGGATACAGCGTGAACTAAAAAAAATAAAAAGAACATTATATCGAATAACAAAACAATCCGACGCGCAAGCGCTTTCCAAAGTAAATAATTCACACCCCAATCGCCTTTACTGTTTGGCTGTAAAATTAACGTTCACTAAATACACGACGCGACGCGACGCCGTAATCTGTAAACAGGAATGGGAACCTCCTTCGTGTATCACAATTTGATTAACTAACCATCCCATGGGATGTTGTATTGCATGAAAATAATATTAATTTTAGAATTATTAGTTGTTTTTTGTTTCTTTTTTTTTTATTTATTTATAGTTTTGTTATTTCGAAATTGCTTTACTATTATTATTTTATTATGTAAGTGCTTGTTGCACTATTGCAGAGGATAGACAGAGGAAACCGAGTATTAAGACACTGCTCTCTCCACTTTTCGGCTAAATTTCGAAATATCGTGTGTTAAATAGAGAAACGTTCGGGCTCGGCTCGGGCTTCGATATATATATATATATATATATATATATATATATATATATATATATATATATATATATATATATATATATATATATATATATATATATATATATATATATATATATATATATATATATATATATATATCGAAGCCCGAGTTCCGTATTCATACTCTACGACATATACGAAAAACAAGTATATAGCCCACCTTGTCAACTATTTTTTCATTTTATATTTCAGTATGCTTTGTTTTGTGCAATAAAGAATATATGTAATAACTACAATATGCATATTAAACATAAATGTACGTATAAAGAAAAATTCATCGCAAAATAAAGAGAAAATTTGAACTTTATTTGACATAGTAGAAATTTTGAACTGTATATAGTCGTATGTGTCTTGTTCAAAGTTAATTAACTCTTGATGAAAGGTGGCTTACACTGCACTACTGTACTGTACTACATGTGCACAGACGCCTGATTGCGTCTCTTCAAAGATACGAAACAAAATGTTGAATTTGCGACTCTGATTTTATCAATCTCCAGAGTAGAAGGTATTTTTTTATGAAATGTAGCAGTATATGTTAAAAATATATGAAACATTTTTCATATTGTATCTATCTAGGTCAGTTGAGTTTTTAGATCATTTTAAAAATGTTATTTCTTGAATGAATTTAAATGGAAATGGAAATTTTGCCTGTATCGAGTTAAGTTTAGCTTAGAAAACTTCACGTTAGCGTGGTTTGAACCAGCGAGTTTTTAGATGACACTTTGAAGCGTTAAACAATTTAGTTTTATGCCAAGATGCTGTAGATATACATACGTATTGTAAGAAAACATCAACATTTATAGTTTACGTCCTCTGCAGAAAAATGTTTTTAAGTAGGTGTATAATAATCTCTTTCGCTCGTTCTGCTTCGCTCTGGTGTCAAGACAAAACGCGGCACGCTCCAGAATTAGGCGGAAAATGGGAAACGGAGTGTTTTAACACTAAGTTCCCTTTTCCTATTCTGCGGTGTACGGGACACAGCGATAACAAAACTGATAAAATAAAAATATATAAAGTCTTCTAAAGTCTACAGTTTTACTAAAATTTTACACACAAGACATAATATCTATGTATATCTTTTCGCTTACTAATAAAAAAAATCAACATCCGGAAAACAATGTACATTTCTTCACTCAACACGAAAAGACAACACAAATCCAATGAAATGTTAATGTATAAAATAAATATTTTAACATTCCATTGGATTTCAATACAGGATCTTGATTAAATCTCAAAAACCTCTCGAGGAGCTTCCGCGTTCCCGTTCAATAAGCATAAGGGATTATTGACGTATTGCGTGTACAGTAACTGGATTTCGTTAGACATAAATGAGGCTTGTAAATAGTCGTGATGCAGGGTCACAACCGTGACAGGTTGTGGGTTCTGTTCCCGCTTGAGGAAATAAAATATTTAATATTTAAATTTTCTTCGCTTTGGTGTCGAGGCGGCGTTGAGTTAACGCAGTGCCTCTGAAATTCCTGTAGTAGTTCTCCTTATGCTACGCGATAGGTCTTACGCTTCTGATGTTTACACAGCTTGATTTAAAAGTTCTTATAATATTTCCAATCAATTAAAAATAAAGTCAGTCGTAGCACAAGGACAAAAAGCAAGGAAAGCGTGTGGTCACAAACGCAACAGGTCGTGGATTGGATTCCCACACAAAAAAATAAAATATTTGATATTTTCATTTCTTTACTCTGATATCGAAGCGCGGCGTTGACTTCCGCCACACAACACGCAATGCCGGTTGTATTCGGCAGAGAGTGGGTGGCGGAGTGTCTTAACACTAAACCCTCTGCCGTATACGGGATCTAGCATGAAGCTAAAAAAATAAAAAGAACATTATATCGAATAACAAAACAATCCGACGCGCAAGCTCTTTCCAAAGTAAATAATTCACACCCCAATCGTCTTTACTGTTTGGCTGTAAAATTAACGTTCACTAAATACACGACGCGACGCGACGCGACGCCGTAATCTGTAAACAGGAATGGGAACCTCCTTCGTGTATTACAATTTGATTAACCAACCATACGATGTGATGTTGTATTGTATCAAAATAATATAAATTTTTGAATTATTAGTTCTTTTTGTTACTTGTGTTTTGATTTATTTATAGTTTTGTTATTTCGAAATTGCTTTATTACTAATATTTTATTATGTAAGTGCTTGTTGCACTATTGCAGAGGATAGACAGAGGAAACCGAGTATTAAGACACTGCTTTCTCCACTTTTCGGCTAAATTTCGAAATATCGTGTGTTAAATAGAGAAACGCATTAAGAAATATTATTGAGAAAATACATCATTCCTACTAGGGGGAGTCGAATTATTGAATTAAATTGTTGCGTTTCACAACATACCTAACGTCTTCTTTTTCTTTATCAACATAACGTCTTCTCTTTCTTTATCTTTGATTTAAAATGCAGGTATCGTAAATTAAATTGAAGTTCATAAATATCGTAAGTAATGAGACATGTTATAACAACGCTATGACGGTATCCAAACGTTCAATGAATTTTAAATAAAAAAATAATGTAAAATTTTTTCATTTAAATTTAAGATTTTTGCATAAATCTAATTGCAGTTTTGATAATATTTTTTTTATTGTTATTATTAAAAATGTAAAAAAATATCGGAACGGTGGAACTCAACGCCGTCCCTCGTCTGGCAAGAGCGGGCAAATAAAAAAATCATTCCCCGATTGAGATTCAAATCCACAACCATCATTGACAGTCAGACGCAACCATTGCGCCATCGTGGTAAAAATTCTAGACAGTTAGTGGTAAATGTTGACATGCTATGAAATTTGAAATACACTTGCGTGTAAAGAGCAAATATTCACAAAAAGCACATCGTCGTGTCTCTTGATAAATTTCACTACAATATTGTACTTAGTTAAGACAACCGAGCTAGTTCGAGCAAAATAGGTACTATTCGTCTTTTAAAATAGCTTTTATTATTTTTTTTTTATATTTAAAAGTAAAATCAGCAATATAAATAAATAAATCAACTTCACGCTGTATCCCGCGCGAAAGTTAGGCAGAGGGAACCTAGTGTTAAGGCACTCCGTTCCCCACTTTCACCCGAATTCTGGAGGCTTTGCGTGTTGAGTGGCCAAACTCAACGCACCGCTTTGCCTTGACTAACAATATATGGTGATAGATTTTTATATTTGATATTAATAATAATATGTTGTGTCTGCCTTTTTTGTAACTAGCTTGTTATATTACATCCAAATTATACAAAATCTTCATGCTTACAGCTATAGGCTGTGTTATTCTGATGTATAAGCTATATTACTGTAGTTTCATCTAAGTCTGATGAGTTTTTACTTTAAATTAAATTAAAAAAAATAACTTATACTTATAGTTATATTTACTTTAAATTGTAACAAACATCGATCCTCACAAATTTTAATCTTAATAATATTAGGAGGAAGTGCTATAGCAAATATGATATGGCAACATTGTACTTTGACAAGCAGCCATGTTTGTAACTAAATTATATAAAAAGCAGATAAAGAAAAGCAGAAAGAGAAGCAAAAAAAAATAAAATTAAATTGTCACTTATAGCTAATTTATTATAGTAGTACATTTAATTCAACAGTGAAACTAAACAAAAGTTTGTTTCTCAATAAAAGTTCAGCATCCCAACTGTTACGTTTTTTTAAATTATTAATTTTACACTGTCAAATCACGAAATGAAACAGAACAAACTGAAATATTAAATTTAGTCAGTTAAGCTTCCAGTCCCACAGAACACCGAAACGTGTCGTAAGCATACCGCAAGGGGATAAAAGACTATTATTATTGGGGATAATCCACACTTATTCTATTTTATTCACATTTAAAACCTTAGAAATTTCTCTACTCGAGTAATAAAACGGTTTAGAGTGTCCTTATTCACTTTGGATTGATCTTAAGATATTTCTTGAGTGCTATATTTTTATTCTCATCGTGTTTTGTGCCATATTATTGTGACGTAAGCGTTGTGGATTTTTTTATATATAAAGATATTATTATTTTGTTTTTAATGTATTGTAAATCTTTTTATTTGTCAGCTTTTGCTAATTTGTAAAATGTTTTATGTAAATATTTTATTAAAATTAAATGTTACATTTCGTGGTGAAGCTTATTTTCATTTCCTTGCTTTGGAGTTGAGTTCCGCCATCCAGCACTTTATGTTTAGAATATTGTGTGATATGCTTGTGGAGCCCAATACCAGGCTTAAACAGATCATGTGTTCTTATTTTTATTATTATTGGGATAAATTTAGTTATTATAAGTAAAATAAGATGGATCAACAATGTCACTTTTTTAACTGACAGCGGATCAGTTAAAAAAGTGAGATTGTGTATGACCTCTAGCTAATCACTCATTCTCCATCTGTCGACTGAACAAGGGAGATGCAGCCAGTATTCGAAATTGTATTAAAAAAAAGACATACACGAAACAAAATTTAACAAATCATTTACAAAAAAAGACACACACGAGTATATCTATAGATTTTGGATCCAATTTTTTATGGATTTCAATTTGTCACAGTTCTCTCTCTGTCTTCTCTTGTTCTAAAAATGCAAATATATGAAATAAATGGGTAACATAATATCCATTTATCCTCTTCCAGAGTACATCAATCGTTCTAACTTATTCCAGAATTTGATAGATGAACATCGAACATATCTGAATGTCTGAACAGCACCATTCATTACTCAAAGTAAGACAGCTCTGTATGAACACGACAGGTGCAAGTAGGCGCGTTACTTGCGTTTTATATACAGATAATGGATTGGCAATATTAGGGGTTGTTACCCTCTACGTTGAAAGGGTGGTAAATAATATGATATGATGTTAAAGATACAGTATGCTCCAATTTTGTTTTGATTTTGGACAAATATGGTGAATAAGAAATTCAAAAAATATATTTTTGATTTCTACTATTCTTTTTAAGTGTCCCTCTATCCATTTCAGTCAAAATTACTAAATGTACAGACAATATATTTTTACTTTTTTATTATATATAGAGATAATATAATTGTTTTTACTTTCATATGGCGCTGTTTTGGTACAATTGCAATATGGAATGTAGCTTAAAATTAAACTTGAATCGAAATAGGAATAATGGAGGTCAAAATCAATGTGAGTTTTTGGGTTCCGGAAGATAGCTATATTCGTTGTTTTTTATCACTTCATACCGCATATCAGCTATATGCGGATATATAGAAGGTATACAATGGTAGGCAGAAGGAACCTAGTGTTAAGACACTGCGTTCCGCAAACAAAAATTTTCGTTTGTGGAACGGAGTGTCTTAACACTAGGTTTCTTAGTTGTCATCAACGTGAGATAATGAAAATAATAAATCATTAGACCACAATCGCTCCTAGCAATACTGTTATTTTTTAAATTAAAGTCTAAGTCAAATAAATTTATTTAACATAAGTATTTATATGCTTAATTTTTTTATGTAAAATTATTACCGACTTGTTCACTAAAGTTTCTACTTCAGATCTGAAATAAAAAGATTTACATAGCATTTATAAAATAATCACTTTTATAATAACTTCTTTGCATTGGGTTAATAGATACAGTTAATTTTACCTCAATTCTCCCGATTTACTCAAAAAAAAAACAAACACATATTTTACAACAACAGACGAAACAAAGCTAAATCAAACGAAAATAACCAACAAAAGCCATCCAATCTCTTCTGAAAATGTTCAACAGCGTAAAATAGAAGAACATGAGAAAACTAAATCATATTTCACGTCATTGGCCAGGGTCCATTAGCCTGTCAATAATATTTCCAAGAGACGCTCAGGTAACTAATTAAGTCTGGTTGTATAGAAATAAGCTGTATTTACTATTATTTAAGTGTTAAAAGACCTTAGCAAAATGTATGGTGATTTTACATACAGTTTAACACATACATTTAATAAAAAATGGAGCAGAGATATCGTTTATTTGGTGCAGCAGTGACGTATTTGCACATTTTTAAATATTGGTATAAAAAATGAAGGCTAGTTATTCGTTGCGGAGGAGCATGAGGTTGTAGGTTTGATTCCCACTCGAGAAAATGAAAATATGAAATATTACATTTCCTTGAGTAGGAATGCTCGCTTGTGCCTATGCGTGAAAAGTGGTCACAAATAAAGTATATTTATAAAAAAGATACATTATCAATATTATTTAAGCATTGACTAAGCAGTTTCCCGAAACTGGATACGAAGTCGTAACAATAAGATGAATGCCTACATAAATCAGTGTAATGCAAAACACATCGTAAATGTCTCAGTGAACGCTACACCAGGATGCGACCAGGTGGTTGCGGCTGACATTTTATTTCACATAAAACAGGCAATTATGAAACAAATTATTTGGGTTTTTATTTCTTTTATTCGTAACGCGTCTTTAGAATTAAGATTCTTTTATTTTTTTTATATAGAAACGGTCAAGTGAGATTTGGACTCGCCTCGAGGGTTCCATATCAATTTCAGATTTGTAGGTTAACAAATCAGTTTTACGCTGTATCTCGCACACAGTAGAGTAGGCAGACGGAACCTAGTGTTAAGACACTCCGTTAACAAAATGTACAATTTATATAAGTTGACAATTTGATACCTATACTCGCACTACGCAATCTCGAGATAAACGTCTTGACAGACGGACAACTGGCATTACAGTATAGTATTAGAATTCCGTTTTTAACTTTGAGGCAATGAATCCTAAAAAAGACAAAGCAAATGAGCATTTGGTTCACCTGATAGCAAGTAGTCACTGCCGCCCACGACCCATGTAAGACCAGAGGAGCTACAGGCGCAGTCCCGGCTTTTAAAGTGGATATAGAGAGAAAGGTTTACCGACTATTATTAAGAGATATTAAAGGCTTACAAATTAAAACAACCATTTTAAATAACAATGTTAAGCTTTTTTAAAAAAAGTACTACACTGAAGATATAAATCATAGTGTAAAAAAATATCAAGAAACCTATTCATTACGTTTGGGACCAAAGGTCTTGAAGTCCATGCAAGGTTGCGAGCGACTACTTGTACTTCTACTACTACTACAACAACAACTACTACTACTGGTACTACTACTACTACTACTACTAGCTTCACGCTTTATCTCTATCGGAGGAGTCAGAGAGAACGGAGAGCCAAGTACTACGGTGGAGGACGGAGCTACAAATGAATACTTGTACATAATATAAAAGACATTATGAGGCTATAACAATGTCAATATTATAAATCTTCTATTATTGTAGCTATATATGTTCAATATGTCATTTCCGTTGTAATTACGCTACGCTAGCTGGACTTCAGAACTGCGGTTGAATGGAGAGAGACGGTGGCCAAATGGCTTAGTCAGCCAATATGGTGAAATAAATGAAAATTATTTTATTATCCTATTCAATTGGCGGAAGTTATCAGCTTCATATGTATGTATTTATGTTATATTATTGGAATTGAATATTTTGATTTTGAATTGAGAAGAGAAAGAGATTGAGAAATAGAAAAGAGAAAGATGACATTAAAAATATAGATGTGTATTTAATTGAAGCAATATTTAACATCCGTTTATTTTTTGTTATTGCCCTTTTTTAATAGTTTTTTTTTAATACTTTTCTACTATCATCGGTCGTAGTCATGACCACGTAGTTAGTATGTAGAGAAATAATAATGATTATTTTTTAAAACATACACTATGTGTTTGTTGTATAAATTTAGAAGTAAATAAAATAAGTTATATTATTTTTAAATGAAACTATTTTAACCGGATTAATCGCGTATATTTTAGATTATATATTTTTGGACACCCGAGGTTCCGACCGACGGTTAGATTCGACAGAAAACGGGCAACGGAGTGTCTTAACACTAGCTCCCCTTTGCCTAACCTGCTGTGTGCGGGATACATCGTGAAGCTGAATAAAAAAAGCACAAAAACACAAATTATCCTACAAAAAGAAAACATTTATCCATTTCAGTAATCATTTAATAGGGCAGCCCTTAACCTATTAAACCCAGTAACAACCGTATCGGGGTGAAGGCGACCAGCTACCGGCGCTAGACAAACACTTTGCCGAACAAACACTGTAAACTTCTTGATTCCGCTTTTCTTTGTGATTCCCGAATACAATAGGTAAAGAAATGTCGACTATGCTTCCTGTATTTTACTACACTTTGAGATTTTGGTCAATTTGTTTGTGTAGAATTGAATAATAATGCGGAGGTCGTCGTGGTGTGGTGTTAGAGTGTAAGCCCGATGGTTGTGGATTCGATCTCCAGTCGAAGGAATTATATTTTAATTATACTTATTTCACCCGTTCTAATGGGAACGAATTTTCTGAACACTAATTTTCTTTTCCCTATGGAATGGTCCCGCACAATTATGTGTAGAAACGGCAAAAAATATCACTAACAATCACGGTTCATGAGATAAAGCCTAGTGATAGACGAACAGACAAACAGGAAGACGGACGGAGAACAGTGACGGAGTCTTAGTAAATTTATTTTTGTCGTGCCAAAATAGCAATTTTGTTTTAGAACAAGGCAAAGAGCGACCTTGTATATGTCTCAACATGCAATGCCTTAAAAATTCGGAGAAAAGTGGGGAACGGAAGTGTTTTAATGGAGAACGGAGTGTCGTAACACTAGGTGCCCAGGTACCAGGGATACACCGTGAAGCTAATTTTTGTAAACAAACTAAATCATTGTAAATGTATAAAATTACGTTTTATTTTTAAATAAGATATCAATATCAATTTTAAATAAGATATCAATATCAATATCAATATCAATATCAATATCAATATCAATATCAATATTTATACAAGAAGAGAACTCCTAAAATCATTCCCAATAACCCTTAAGCAGTAAGATAAGGGACAGCGAGCACCTCAAGGAGGATTATTCAGTTTGTTCAAAGGCTATGTCAATGTTATTAGATTATTGAGGCGTGTCCAAATATTATACATATAATGTTATAAAAAAACAACAGACAATTTTATATACATAAGGCATAAAACACGGATTAAGACACTTTCTTGGCGGAACTCAACACAGCGCGTCTTACCGCTGTGCCAGAACGAAGAAACGAAAATATTAATAAATAGTAATTCATACTTCTGAATAAGAATCGAACCTATAACCATCGCGTAACATTCACACGCTTGTGCCCCAGCGCTACGACGGCCTACGGACATTAGCGAGTTGATTTTCTTTTCTAAATATCGATACATATAGCCTTATTATAGGTTTTTCTCTTTAAAACTGTCGCTATTTAAAGTAATTTTTAAATTTTGCTGCTATTTTTTCCAAATATATAAATATCAGCTTCATGCTGTATCCCTCACACAGCAGGGTAGGCAGAGGGAACCTAGTGTTAAGACACTCAGTTCCCCACTTTCTGCCGAATTCTGGAGGCATTGCGTGTTGAGTGGCAGAACTCAACGTCGCGCTTAACCTCGACACCAGAGCGAAGAAATGGAAATATAAATTTAAGTAAATATTTCATCTCCTCG
>DWQW01008741.1:0-13617 GCA_018249695.1 Heliconius erato demophoon
ACAGATTAAAGTAACAAAAAATCATATTAGAAGTCATTATAGTTGTCTTTATATTATATATGTTGTTGTATGTTGTCTTTATATTTGTTTGTCATTCTATTATAGGGTGTGAGGCCAGTCGTGGCGCTGATTTATTTATTTATTTTATTTTATTATAGTTGTCAATCAATTCTGCTTAAATCAATAATCATGTATTTTAAGCGGGCGAAGCCGTGGGCGGGCCGCTAGTTATTAGATAAATTGCTTAAATTACGATGAGCATTAGTGAGTTAAGTAAATAATAATATAATACCGGTATCTTACTCATCTATATATCTCTGTATATGTTCGTAATGTATGTACAGGTATGAACTTATATAGTTATGGACCTGACAGATATGTATACAGACTCTTTGTTTACGTATTCGTACTGATAATAAAACAGAAATTATTTAAATATATTTCTAAAGGAACATCTAGATGGGTAGATGTCTTATATAATCTAGTGGGTAGTCAGAACGGAGCGCCAAACACTACGGTCCCATATCTCTTTCGCCTCATCCACTGTCTTCAACCTCATCATACATGCCATCCAGGAGGTCCTCATGATTTTTACGTGACCTTCCTTCAGTATCTTTGATACTGTGTTTTTGAAGGTCAACTCTCTTACCGTTCACTTTTCCGTCATCAACTTCAAAATCGTCACTTTTTTGCCATTTTTTCATCACTCATTCGTTCAACGTGCCCAAACCAGCTGAGCACGTGTTTTTTAATTCTAACCGTAACGTACCTGCCATTCTGTATATCTCTTCAATGTGGATTCGATCAGCTAAACTGACTAGGCATATCCTACGATGAGATCGCATCTCCGGAGCATTCATCTTTCTTTAATGCATTATGTACGGCCAAACGTGCAGCTGTGCTCATTAATGCAGCTAAAGCTCTGTTAACCCTGTTACCAGGAGCAACACCCCTTTCCACATTCATATCGTATCTTCCATCTGTACTGAACATACTTCCTAAGTATACCACTTCATTCACTTGTTCTAACATCTTACCATTTACATTGATATTGCATTCCGTCCTTACTTCATCCCTTTCAAAAACCAGAACCTTTGTCTTATTCGTACTCAGGCTTAGATCATTATTTTCACACTCTTCTTTCAAAGTGGTGACTAATACCTGAAACTTGCATTCTGAAGCTGCAATGAGCACTGCATTCAAAATATCTTATTGACCATGCATATATAAATCATCACTCTCAGCACGAAGAACACTAGAAGACACCAAGACACGAAGAACATTAACACCAACGTTGGATGATTATTTTTCACTAATTTACCCTTTCACCCTTAATTATTTTTCACGACCTTGATATTCGAAATTTTAACCCTAAGATATTTGAAATTTTAAAATATTTTAAAGCTGAAGCTTTTTTTAAATATGATAAATTACCATAAATATTTTAAAAATAATTTTCATGTTAATTCCAAAATTTCACTTACTTATCAAAATCCAATCCTTACTTTATACAAAAGTAGATATCACAGTCAGGGGCTTGAGGGGGCACGAGGGGGCACGAAGTAGACGAGGCCCGGGTACCGGGGCACATGTCACGAGAGACAGATCGGCAAATTGGAGCGTTCCTAATCTCGCCTCGCATTTTAGCGAACAGACAGATCAGACTGTGACAGCATTTGATTGGTCCGAGCAGAGCTCTACTCGTGGCGTGTTGCTAACGAATTTGTTCCATTGTGGTGAAATTGTATTGGAAATCTTTGTTAAGTTTTCCGTTTCTAATCTAATATTAAAAGGTTGCAGATTCTGTTTAATTTTAACGCGCTTATATTAGAACTACTACGTTCTAATTGTTCACTTGAAATTGTTTTGATGTGACGCGTTGTACCTGCAAGCAGAGTAACTTCAAGAAATCGTGTCTTTGGACTTGTTCACGGGAGCGAAGCTGTAGTTACAGCTAGCAACTTAAAATAATACGAGGAAGTTATGAAATGAGATTGTTAATTTAACTCCACTAGTATAAGTGGATATATTATTTATTAATTTATAGTTTTAATTAATTATATTACTTGCGAAGCTCTTTTATGTATATGCTGAAGTTTATTATATAAGAAATAATAGAAAATTGTAATGAATTTTGATCCCATTATTTATATCGAGGTCCTACCATTGATACTGCTATTCTGCTAATATTATAAATGTGAAAATTTGTGAGGATGATGTCTGTGCCACTTTCACGTAAAACTGCTGAACGGATTTAGATGAAACTTAACAGTAGCTTATACATCAGAATAACATATAGGTTACGATTACACTAAGTGCTTTTAGTAGGAAAACATGCTAAGATATTTTGAATTAAGCAAAACGTTCTAAGACATTTCATTCCTATATGCTCTGGAATAAAGCTAACGATAAATCACTAGTTTAAGACATAAGAATATCCATTATTCATTATCAAAATAAAAACAAAGTAGAGTGTTTCTCATCAATAACTTTTTAACATTCCATTTAATGAAATAGAAAACAGAAACAACAAGCAAATACATAAATCAAGTCGAAGCTTTGCCTCGCTCAGATCCTAGTACTGTAGCTGTACGGGTATACGATAGATACAGGCAGCCGCAGTGCATTAACTTGATCTCTATAATATCCCGATGAAACAAGAGGGATTATAATGTAAATATATGCAAATACGAGAGGCGAGGGTGCCTACTACCGGGTAGCGAGTCGCGGGTAGCGGGTCCCAGTGCCCGACGACGACACTGAGCAGTGTGCGTGTGCTGTACTAGCAGTGCGGCTAGAGACTAAGTGTGAAGAATGGATTTGGGTTTATATTTGCTCTTATATATGTACTAGTATATACAAATATATTACTGTTTGTTGTAATTTATGTGAGTATTGTATATGTTACGTTTTATTATAGCATATTTTTTTTATAAAATATTCAGATTATTTTTTTAATGATGAGTACCTACCTAGAGAATATAATAAAAGGTTACTCTTTTTTCTACATACTACTCAAGTAGACTTTATTATGTACTTAAACTTAAAATTAACACAAAATGACTTGTAAATCTTTATTAAAGATATGTTTTTTTAACATTGGAATAAAAAAAATATATTCATATTTATTGGTCGATGTCTATACGTTTCTTCTGTCTACTTTACTATATGCAGGCGGAATACGTGCGTGAAGCCGAAAAGAAATAATGTTCTTTTTAAAACTCAACGTCTGGTCACTAAAACGCACGCTGAGCCAGAAAAATCCTCGCATTGGACAGATAACGACAGCTTACGTCGCGGGGACGTGGGGCTTTATGCTAAATTGTGGGAACATGACTTGTTTCTTGAATTTACCCGCTTGGGAGTCAAACGCTTTTTATGATGAGCTCCGCGAACGATGCGAATAATAAAAATGTTAATGCGTCGGCAGCGTTCGCTTTTCATACGTTAGCTATTGTTTATTTAACTATCTAGGCCATTTTGGTTTTAAGTTTTAACTTACGCCATCTAGTTAGTCATGTACTATATGTTGTTAGATTCAAGTATGTAAGCTGAGGGCACCTAGTGCTCAAGCATTCCGTTCTTCAATTACCGCTCTATTTTCTAAATATTGTGTGTATTCAATACAGTTTAAATGAGTAAATGTAAATAATTTACCCGGAAATTAGATCTGAACCCACAAACGTCACGTTTGCAGTAACATGTGGTGCCGCTGCGCCACGTTGGCCTCAACAACAATTATAATATATGTAAGTACAATTTATCATAATATATACAAATTAAAATCGAATTGAATACCACATCCATTTAACTCATTACACACATCCGTGGGGTGAGTTCAGTACAATTTGAATGTCGCTAGTATCTCCGCCGCGACGAGCTACCTCACTGCTTTACATATTGTTTAGGGATGGTTCGTTCCTCGCGGCTTACTTACTACACTTAATTGATGAACGCTTACAGATTTAATCATTTGAAATCAGTTTATGTATTTGTGTATTATTATCAAAATACATACATATATTTTTTATATTTCAAACGTCACAATACATTTTTAATTAAAAAAAGTTTCGAGATAATTCTGCTATTCTTTAATTTTTTTCTTACGTGTACTCATTTGTAGAATTCGGGAATTTCCTACTTTTCCACTTTGAGCCACTGGAAACCAATAAGATGTCGAAATATTGAAAAACATTAAAGTTGACGGCATTTTCATAGATATTAAATCAACAAGGGCTTCAATAACATCAATCAATGAAAAAAATGATACAACATTAGTTTATTAGTGACAGTAATTACAAACATCCGTAAAGCCGCCGGAATAGAGGGATTACGAGAGTGGTTTGGCAAAACGAATTAAGATCATATCACGAGGCATTGTGCGCGCGCAGCTGTAGCTCGGTGTACGCGTAGACCTCTGGAGGTAGTATTCTAACAAACGGTGAGAGCTGACGTGAAGCTTATCTATATTTTATATCTCATAACAGAGTTACAGCGCCCTCGCCTTTGGGGCGTGGTTAATAACAAATATTTGTAATAATACACGAAATGGATATTGTTCTATCTTGATTACTATCAATGAAAGAATTTAAGTTCTCCGTTGCCGTTGTAACATTACCCTGAACAGGGTTTCTCGGATGAACAGAGAATTATTTCTCTTTAGCCACAATCTAGATATTTACACAATCTTAACAGTAAAAACGTAGTGTTTGCCGTAAAACGGGGTAGGCAAAGAGTAGCTGAAAACTGAAAATATTGGATATTGTTTGAAATGAAACATTTTCCCTGAGTTCACTGAGATTGAACCACCACCCATCACGCACAATTAGACACGTTTCAACTTCGCTATGATAAGAACAATACATTAATGCAATATTAATTAAATTACATTTTGTCTTGTTATCAGAGAGAAGAAATGAATATAATTCATTAAATAAAAAAAATTAGCTTCACGCTGTATCCCGCACACAGCAGGGTAGGCAGAGGGAACCTAGTGTTAAGACACTCCGTTCTCCACTTTCTGCCGAATTTTGGAGGCATTGCGTGTTGAGTGGCAGAACTCAACGCCGCATAATTCATTCTTCCGAATAGAAATCGAGCCCAACCCAACCGTCGCGTCCACAGACGCTGTTTTCTCTGTTGTCTCAAATTCGTAAATCTAAATTAAATTATTTTTTACATTATTAATAAACTAGTTATTTAAGTAAACACTAAGTTTATATACTAATGTATTATAAATAGGGGTACGCACACCCGTAACGTAACCGGTACCCGCTACCCGCCCCGCTACCCGGTAGTCGGCGCGGCCTCACACGGCGCACACGCAATCCTAATCTGTATTTACTGCCTACAGTGATAAATATCGTGGTAGATAGCTGTTGTGATGTGTCTGACTGTGGTCGCCGGGTCTAATCCAGATCACATAATTATATTATTGTGTGTGTGTGTGTGTGTGTGTGTGTGTGTGTGTGTTTGTAGATGTACTCGTAGCTTGGTTAGTGATTAAATAAATCATATAAGTTTTACAATTTAGGTGCGGCTGCCGGGGCGCAGTGTGGCCGCGTGTCACTGTGAGCGCCGCTCGGGGGAATTATATTTATATTAAACGTTAGACTTTGGTAATATATCGAAAATTAATTGACAAATTTGGAACGTAGTGTCTTAACGTTATTTTGTCCCTGACTACCCTGCTTAGCGGGAGAGAGAGCCATCTTCCTCCCTTCTTTCAGCATCACGCTATATCTCCCACATAGTAGGACAGGCAGAAGGAACCTAAGAACTTAGTGTTACGACACTCCATTCCTATTAGGACACGTCTGTTCCCCATTTTCCGCTGATATCTTGAGGTATTGCGTGTCGAGTGGCCATTATTTTGTAACTTAAAATTAAAATATTAAATATTTCATTCGATTCGATAAATATTTTATTCGGGGTTCGATTCCCATTCGGGGAACAAACAACCATTGCGTTGGCAGTCACGCGTTTATTGCGCTAGACTAAGACATCCTCACTTCCTTTCTTTACAAAATATAATATATTATTTTTCAAGACATTAAGCAACGAAACGTGAATTAGTAAACTAAAACCACTAACCGTAATAATTTAATTAATATAAAAAATCCTTTGCATGTTAGAATTGTTTCACTAATAGGTTCAATTAGTAATAAATTAGTACCTCTTTACATATATATAATGAAGTAATACATCATTGCATCCTTTATATAGCATATATTACCAATAATTTCACAAAACAAGCGCTGTGCCGTGTATTTTTCTTCTGTATGAATTATTCCTATTTGTGAAATTTAAGGTGTAAGATGAAAAATATTATGTTCTAAGAAATCCTCTTATAGTGCTCCCCTACTGCCTACACTCCCTAACCTACCTTTTTTTATAGAAAAGACAAGGCAAACGAGCGTTCGTGTCACCTGATGGTAACTGATTACCGCCACCCACAACCCCGTGCAACACCAGAGGAGCTACAGGTGCGTTGCCTGCTTGTAAGGTGGGTTGGGCGCCGGAGCCCGACATTACCTGATGCGAAACGCAGTGGCATAAAGCCACTACTTCACGCCGGTTTTAAATGCTGGGGGTGGTAATGATCAGGTCGAGTCTGCCCATGTGTGTTGCCATTGCTGGCGACGTGATTCTACCACGCGTACTTTAGTCGCCTCTTACGACACCACCAGTACCAGGATGATCCTATTCTAGGCCGGGATCACACGGCACAAAACCTACCTACCTGTATGCAAAAATGTCTAAGTAAAAATTTTCTAAGTAATGTGACGGACAGACAACGCACAACCGATACGGCTGTGCGTCGTCTGTCCTTCACTTAGGAATGAAATAGTTTTAACACGCAGTGCTTCACGCACAGGCACACACGCACTCCGTTCTTCATCTTCCGCCGAATTCTTGAGCCATTTCGAAACTCAATGCCGCATTTTACCGCGTTACCAGAGAAAATATTAAATATTTCATTTCCTCGAGTGGGAATCAAACCCACTGCCGTTTGCGTTTACAGTCGCATGGTTGTACTGTACACGACTGGCCTCTGTTAAAATTCTCACATAAAATGTATCAAGACCGTATTCATAATTTCCTACCAATTTCAAAACATGAAGAGTTAAAGTGAAATTCCAAATTGAATAGTATCGCAGTTATACGCGGTGACCGCGCCGGCGTCTCCGCCCACGCCGCACGGGAATGTACTTCATCGTTAGAATCCACTAATGTTTTGTTTCTGTAATAGCTCTTCCTTCTGGAACGCTTCGTTTCCTTTCTTTAACCCTTCTTTATAATATATAATTGCTGTAGTAAGTAAATATACTTTAGAGGGTTAATTTCTTTCACACCAAACATACTTATAAGTTAATAAAAAAGATTTTTTTATCAAAAAAATAAACAAGATACGAGTATGTTGGTCCTCATGATGCAATGACGCGCCGTCTGGCAGTAAGAGTGATAGCTATAGGTTCCATTCTCACTCGAGAGTTTGACTAATCTTCATTTAATTGTTTTAATAAACAATACAAAACGCGGCGTTGAGCTCTACTAAACACGCAATGCCCCGAAAGTGGAAACTGGCGAAGGTGTTAATACTAGGTTTCTCCTGCCTATCCTCTTATATGTGGGGCACACGAACAGCTCAACAAAACATCTATATGCCCACAGCAATTACGAAATGATTAACGTTTTTAGTGAGATCATACGTGCAATCATGGTAAAACATTTTCAATACAAATATATATTATAAATAAACTCGTAAATATCCGCGTCCGCGCTACTGTAGAGGTATTGTCATGTAGAAGGCACTGACCCGAGCGCGGCTGCGGAGAACAATCACACAAAGTACTGCAACAGTAGCTTACCTGAAACGAAAGCGAAAAAATATTAAACAACAATGAAAGTTTAACGTTACTTAAGAATTATACGACTATAACAAAAAAACCCGGCTAAGTGCGAGTCGGACTCGCACACCGAGGCATCCGTATCAATTTCAGAATTGTAATTCCACGAGAAGTAGGTACAACTTACAAGACGCGGTGAATTTCACACAGAATGCTGCAAAAAATGCATTAATTGCTCATAACTTTTGATTGCGTTGACTTAGAAACTTGATTCTTATCTGTGGTCTAATAAACCATAGATATTTATATTTGATATTAATTTGAGCTGTATGCCACCCCACGATGACGATATATTTATCTTGGTTTTGATAGACAGATAGAGAAAATAAGGTTGGTTTTGCTTACAAAATTACTTAAATTTCTTACCAAAATTCACAGCTCTATGATTTAAGATTGAAATAATAAATTTAAAACTAATTTTGCTTTAAGCTAACTTAAGCTTAAGCTAACCAGACTTTGTATTTTGTACATGATAAATTGTGAAATTGAAGTTCCAAGACAACATGCACATCAAGTCTGTCACAAAACCGAAAGTTTCAATTATCATATCGCATAGCACTTGACAGGAACGTTCGCATCGAGCGCCCACGCACCTGCGTCCCGCAGTGAGTTACAGCGCACGGCTAGTTTACAACTACTAAGTGTATTATAGCTTTCAACTCCTTATTGACTTCTTGTACCTTTGGCAGCTATTATTTATTTATTTGTTATAATAACATAATTCATTTTAACTTCCATTTATGACTGTCGATAAATATTTCTTTAAAAAATATTTTCAATAGAATAAAAGATTTTTTTATATGTGACACAAATTTCAAACTGGAATTTGTTATATGTTTACTAGGTATAAAAATTATTCATAATAAATATTTGCACTAATGCAAATTTATAAAAAACTCAAAAGAAATGAACAAAGCGGTGAACGAGTTAACAAAGTGATAACTGATACAGTAGATGCATCACTATTGTTTACTGTTACTCGCTTGCACGAGTGCAATGTAAAATGAGAGCGATTTCACTTTTACGTTCGACTTCATCGAATATGGTCGCAAGTAGCGCCAAATGGACCATATATCCTTTAATAATTATTACCTGTCATACACGATATTCGCATATTGTGTAATACATATTAACATTTGAAGGCCTGTACGAGCACTTATAACTCGTGAGTTATGACTAAACATCCTCCGTTTCCCTATTTAACGCCACTAACGCCAAAAAATTCATGAGTTAAATAAAACAATCCACACAGACAGTTACATAACTAATTATGCAGGCAGTTTTATTGTAAGTACATATTCTTTTTTTAGTCTTTTCTATTATACACAACATCAATTTGGATTTTTCTATAAAAAAACGATGTTTTTAAAATGAAAAGAATTATACAAAACAAAAGAAGAATTAAAAGATTGGTTATGTTTAACCAAATTAAACTTAAGTATGTGATTCATTGTTGTAGAATATGTGCTGTTCAGATATCATGCATCGCAGCCGCTCTGAGACAATTTCCTGATGGATTTAAATTCGGAGTATCCACTTCTGCGTATCAAATAGAAGGTGCTTGGAATGTTGATGGTAAATAAATACTTTTACCTTTTCAAATAACTGTACAAATAAGTAATTTATATAGTTATCATGTACATTTTCAGGCAAATCTACAAGTATTTGGGATAACTTCACACATACGAATCCAAATAGAATTAGAGATGGTTCAAATGGAGATGTTGCTACAAACTCTTATTATTTATATAAGAGAGATGTAGAAATGTTAAGAGAGCTTGGTGTTGACTTTTATCGTTTCTCTCTATCCTGGACGAGAATTTTACCAACAGGATTTCCTGATAAAATTAACCCTGCAGGAGTTGAATACTATAACAACCTTATTAATGAACTGTTAATGTATAATATAGAACCAGTGGTAACTATTTATCATTGGGACTTGCCACAGAACTTGCAAGATATGGGTGGGTGGGAAAATCCCAATATTCTACAATGGTATGGAGATTTTGCTCGCACTGTGTTTGAATTATTTGGAGATAGAGTAAAATATTGGATAACAATAAACGAACCAAGTGAAATTTGTTTATTTAGTTACGAAATAGGTGTGCTAGCTCCTGGTATCAGTAGTAGTCCCGGTATATCTAATTATCTGTGTGCTAAAAACCTTCTTTTGGCTCACGCTACGGCTTACCATATTTATGATGAAGAATTTCGACCTCATCAAAATGGCGTCATCTTTATTACTATTAATATTCAAGGATTCGCACCCCTTTATGACGACCAGAGTGAAGCTGTAAGGGACGCCCATCAATTTGATGTGAGAATTTAACCTTAATTTGACATTTAGTATAACTTGTTACTTCATTTCTAATGTGAATTAACTTTTTAGTATGGCATCTACGCCTATCCAATTTTTTCCAAAAATGGGGATTTCCCACCTGTGCTGAAGAGCAGAGTCGCAGCAAAGAGCACTGCTCAAGGATTTTACAGATCAAGGCTTCCTTCACTATCGTCAGAAGAAATTAAATTTATACGTGGAACATCAGATTACTTTGGTTTAAATTTTTATTCCACTATGTTGGTGTACAGAGATCAGTCAAGTGAAAATTACTACCCATCGCCTTCAACTTTAAATGATCTAGGCATTCGAGTATTTAATTTAATGGGATCAGAAATCCTCAATGCTACTATGGTAACTATGAACCAACCTTAATTAAAAACAATATTTTATATTTTCACCGACGTTAACAAAGAGAACGTTTAAATAATATACTTAAAATTTAATCTGTGCACAGTTAAAATTGATACAAAGGCATATCGGATGTTCCATCAATGTTTCATATTTTATTTAAAATAATGTTATAAACATAATTGTAATTTTTGTTAGCTCTATGTAAGTAATTTTAAACGTATATGTTGACATGAATAAAACTATATTGACATATAAAAACACCTGTTTCAGAACCCGCACGAGGCGGGGTAGGTAGAAGGAACCTAGTGTTAAAACAATCCTTTTCTCACTTACCGCTGGAATATGAAGGCATTGGGTGTTGAATGGCGAAACTCAACGCCGCGCTTTGCCTCGGCAACAGGGCGAATAAATGAAAATATAAATTTAAATAAATATTTAATTTCCTCAAGTGGGGATCAAAACCACATTCAGTCATTCCTTGCAGTTACTGAGCCTAAAATTTAGCTCTGACAGCATTTATGATTTCAGTATTGGCCAGAAGGTTTCTACAATGTATTGGTGATGTTGCGTGAAGAATTTGACAATCCTCCTGTGTTTGTCACTGAGAATGGTTTTACGAGTCCTGCTACTTTATTGGACGTTGATCGAATCAATAACCTTAAAGGTTACATGTCAGCTCTGTTAGACGCTGTTGATAGTGGGAGTGATGTAAGAGGTTATACTGTTTGGAGCCTTATGGACAATTTTGAATGGATTTTCGGTTTTGAGTAAGTCAAGTAAAAACATTGAATATTTATTGATATTCTTAAACTGTTTGTTAAATTTTGCGTACATAATTTTTGGGTACATAGTGTTGAGTAGCGGAACCCAAGGCCACGCTTTACCTTGACGCCAGAGTAATGCAAAACTTTTAAATGTTACATATTAAATGTATTATATTACGTTGTTAACAGATTGAAATTTGGTCTTTATGAAGTGGACTTCCAGTCTCCGTTCAAGACGCGAATACCACGTCAGTCAGCTTTCTTCTACAAAGATGTAATAAGAGAGAATGCATTAAATCTCTACTGGGAGCCGGATCTATATAGGCAAATTATGATAGACGAGAGACACTAGTAATTTAGTAAAATAAAGAAAATCATAATAGTATTGTATCGTCTTATTATTTTTTATTAAATTAAGAAAACTAATTTTAGATATTTGTATATTATAAGAATAATTAATACGTTGTAGAATGTATTGCTTCAACAGTTATTAAGGTTGCCAGATTTTATTTTAGTTGCATCTAAAATCAAGAAAAAAAGATTTTCCTTTTATGACTTACCAAAGACGAGACGTGCTACATTCAAATTTTTATACGTTTGCTAAATTAGTATATAACTATAAATATACTGACGTTTATAATGCTAATTAAACCAAAATAAATTTAATCAAAATATAATATTAAATCAAAATTATTTTTTATTATTAATGCCGTCCACCTAAAGATATTCATGAGTCAAAACATATAATTCAGATAGCCAGTTACATCATTTGTTAATATCTAAATAATAAATATGAAGCTGATAATATTGTAAGTACTACATTTAAAAATACACAATTAAAATCCTGTATAATAATCCTTACGTTTGAAACACGTGTAAATCAAACTATATTAAGTCAGCTTTTGTTAAATAGTACATTTTTGCAGATTTTGTTTTGTTAGGATTTCGTATATCCTAGCCACTAACAGGCAATTTCCTGATGGATTTAAATTCGGAGTGTCCACTTCCGCTTATCAGGTGGAAGGTGCATGAAATGTCGATGGTAAATTCATAATTTCACGTTTTCCTTGAAGAAAGGAAGACCATTCCACATCTTAAAATTACTTCTATTTTCAGGCAAGTCGATGAACATATGGGATAACTTCACACATACAAATCCAAACAGAATTAGAGATGCTTCAAATGGAGATGTCGCTGCAAATTCTTATTACTTGTATAAGAGAGATATAGAAATGTTGAGAGAGCTTGGGGTTGACTTTTATCGACCTGGACAAGAATTCTACCAACAGGATTTCCAGATAAAATTAACCCTGCAGGAGTTGAATACTATAACAACCTCATTAATGAACTCTTAATGTGTAATATAGAACCAGTGGTAACTATTTATCATTGGGATTTACCACAGACCCTGCAAGATATGGGTGGATGGCAAAATCCCAATATCATACAATGGTATGGAGATTTTGCTCGAACTGTGTTTGAATTGTTTGGAGATAGAGTCAAATATTGGATAACAATAAATGAACCAAGTCAAATTTGTTTCTATAAACGTTCAAGGCTTTGCAAATATATTCGAATATTAAACTGAAACTGTAAATGATGCTTACCAATTTGAAGTAAGCATTCAATCTTTGTTTATAATTTTTCATATTTTATTGACAATTTTTTTTACTAATTTACTAATACTAATTACTTTATTTTTAGTCTGGTATTTATACATATCCCATTTTTTCAAAGACCGGGGATTTTCCATCAGTGCTGAAGAGCAGAGTTGCTGCAAAAAGCGCTGCTCAAGGATTTTATAGATCGAGGCTTCCATTGCTATCTAAGAAAGAAATCAAGTTTATAAAAATAACATCAGATTACTTTGGCTTAAATTTCTATACTACTTTATTGGTGCACAGGGATCAATCAACTGAAAGTTATTATTCATCTCCTTCAGTACTAAATGATCTAGGCGCTCGAGTTTTTAATTCAATGGAATCAAATATTGTCAATGCAACTATGGTAAGTATGAAACCACATTGCTTAGAAATTGAACAGAATGTGAGTAATAAACTATTATAAATTTCCTGTTCTGTTCGTTCGTTTATATATTTATATACGTCAACAATACAATGTAACATCTCTATATATAATAAGACAGTAAAAATATTTTGTCTGTACATTTAGTAATTTTGACTGAAATGGATAGAGGGACACTTAAAAAGAATAATAGAAAGCAAAAATATTTTTTTTTAATTTCTTGTCT
>DWQW01008742.1:0-13616 GCA_018249695.1 Heliconius erato demophoon
CAAAAATTTTTTAAATCATGTTTTTGGCTTCTATTGGTTGAATAAAGATCCCCCATCTTATTTTTTCTTAAATATCTGTAATGTACAGACATGGGGTTGTTATAATTTTATTATATGTATAGATAAAGAACAGCAGTACTACATGAGATTTTCAGATTATTCAGATATCCAATATTATTTTTTCCTTTTATAAGGATACTGGTACTTGTAAGAAATAAAATAAAACATTATATTTAATGAAACTTTGAAATTCTTTGTTCCAACACTGACTAAGTAGCCTATTTTTGTATATTTGTAAATACTCTTTAGTTCATTGAAGTCGGAGATGAGAGCCAAATGTATAACACAAAAAGCTTCTTCTTGTACAAACACAGATTAAGCAAAAACTTTAAGGCAATCGTAGCAAAACTTTGAAACATTTTTTGTTTTGCGCAGAAATAACATGTATATTTGTAATATATGATACTACTTAGTTCTGGAAATAGAATTTCTGGAAATCCTTTCTTAGTTTTACTCTAAAACGTAGAGTAGAGGCTGTCCCACATCTACATGGCAAATGAAAACTTTTCAGTCATTCAATCAGTAACGTAACATAAACGGAAAATTTAAATAGATTATTTACATTAAACTAAATGGATAATAAAAAAGCTTGTAAACTTTAAATCACAAGTCTCCATTTATAAACAGACCATTATACGACAGTTTAAAATAAAGGCAAAAACATCAAAGGCAATTCTTTTAAACAAGTGAATGAATTTCTGCAAAATTTCAACAACATTTCGGCAAATTGAGAAACTTTTTACTTAAACTTCTGTGTACATACAACTGTTAAGTTTCTTGATCCTGAGGCAGTGTTATCTCCAATTTTTCATCTTTACGCTTTTGTTTCCCAACAATTTAATTTGAACGTTCAAAATGACTGAGTTCCTTGCTCCGGAGATTTATATTAATAATGTCGGGAAAAAAGATAGAAGGATAAATGAAAGGAAAGAGGTTTCTAGGCAACAGAAAAGTGTGATAAAAAGTTTCCTCTTAAGTATTTAGATAAGAAATGAACATTTTACGCTCTCGTTTTACTTAGCACGGCGAAGATATTTTAGTGTTCAGCTTTACGCCATACGTCACACACTAGGTGGTGTCAAAACACTTCGTTTTCCGCATAAAATTGCTGATTGAAGGACTCTAACCTAAAATCGTCGCGATTGCAGTTTGATACTGCGCCACTATGGCTATTTTATTCGTTTTAATTTATATATATACATATTTTAATATCGTTGAAAACTGTGTATGGGATTTTTTTTTATGTTTTTATCAGATAATTCTAAAAGATAAAAAATATAGTCTATAGCGATAAATAGACTATCCAATATTTTTTATTTGAACCAATAGTTCCTGAGGTTAGCTCATTCAATCAAACAATCCCATCAGCTTCATAATATTATAATATTATGAAGCTGTAGCTATAAATATACATAAATATTAGTCTAATGACAAAAATAAAATATTTTGTTTACAGAAACAATACGTTATGTAATATCAAAAAATACTTTTGAACCGCGGATCATCTCCTCGAAATCCAAATCGCTATCCTCCCCTACAAGCTACCTCTGGATAAATGAAATTTTATATTAATGCAATATTTCAGACGGAGCCTCCTAATGAAATAACTTCAATTTATTCTTAGCGTTCGGCACAAAGATTTATGTTGTTATTATATTTTCAATCTATACGTAATTTTGTATAAATAATATATTGAATTGATTTTTCTTTCGTATAGTAGAGTAGAAGGTAAAAAGAGTCAGAATGATAGTCTTAAGACACTCTGCTTGCCACTTTTTGTTGTTGTTACTCAACTGAGTAAGGAAATAAAAATAGTTCATTCCTTCGTGTGGTAATCGAAGCCACAACTATTGATTTAACAGCCAAATACAAATACAGAAAGATATATAGTATAGATATAGAAATTAATATAGAACTGTGTTTTGGAATAATATATGGTATTCAAAAGGATTTTTTACAATGTTAATTAAAGTTATTGAGTATAGAATAATATTTTAAAATTTACAGAAACACTCACATCAATTGAATAAATTCTCAATCGTTAAAATCTTAGATATTTGTTTTTTAATTGTATTATTTGAGACCAGTCGTGGCTCAAGAGCACAAGTGTATGGTTGTGGGTTCAATGCCCATTCTATGAAATTAAATATTTAATATTTTCATTTCCTCATTCTGGTAACGAGACAAAGCGGCATCGAGTTGCAGCCGACTCCAGAATTCGGCGAGAAATGAGGAACGGAAGTGTCTTAATGATACCCTAAGTTCCCAGGTTCCCTTTGCCCACTATTCTATATACAGTATACAGCCTAATCTAATTAAACAAATGTTCATATATAAATTAATTTGTAATGTCATATCTTTTGAAACTACTGCTATGTAAATATAATTTACTTGACTAAATAGAAAATTTCTCTGGAGATTAAGTTAAACCGATTAGCAGTGAAGTTAGCTACTCCCGCATTAGCTTTGATACTAAAGTTTTCATTTGAGACAATTTCTTTAAAAAAGCTTGATAGTTTTTATTCTATATTGAATTTAAGGTAGTAGGTATATAAAATAGACTATCGGTCCAGGTACTGGCATGGATATACTTATCGCCATTTATTGCTTATATTTGGTTATCATATGATGATTTGACCATTAAAAAATTAGAATTAAGTTACTATAATAATAATGATAATAACCAATAAACTGTCAAAAAACCTGATGTCACACAAAATATAAAGGCAGAGCGTACCAAACCTATTTTCTCTAAATATGCTTAAATAAAAAAGAATTATTTTTTCATATTTTAGTTGAAAATCATCAACTAAAATAAAAAAAAAATTGAAAATGCTTCACATTTCTACTTCGGCTTTGTTTTATATATTTGACAATATGCCAAAAAAGAGATACACAGAATTACGTAAATATTTTCCTAAACTGATTCATTCATTCACTTAAGATATTAAATGTAAACCACTTTACGAATTAAATTTTATTCACGTAACCTCTCCGCGTCACCCGCCATCGGACATGACTCTCGCAGCGTGACGTCATCGCAGTAGCGAGCGAAGGAACGCAAATTTAAAAAGCGGTCAAACTCTACAACGCTGTAACTTTGAAATTGTAGTCCGATTTCGATGAAACAAAAATTTAACTACTTTATAGTAATATTACTAGGATCTGTCAAATGCTGTGCACGGCGGGTGGAGCTGAGCGGAGCTATGTTGCGCAATGTAATTAAGAAAAAAACTAAGAGATACTTAAAATAAAATGACTCTTTAAAACTGACATATATAATTTCAAAAGGTTCCTCAGCTTAACTCTATGGGACATTTTGATCATTTACTAAAAAACTACAATTATCACCAAACTACTTCACTGGGATCACCGTGTCGTCTACATGTAGGTTTAACGGTCTAGGGCAGGGGTTCCCAACCTTTTCTTGATCAAGGACCACTTTTATATCATTCTTGGTAGCAGGGACCACTATGCATGTAGGTATAATAAAAATTAACTGTGGCTATTAAACAGAAACTTCGCCTCACCATCCCCAGTCATAAAATTAAAATCGTTCGCGGACCATATTTAGGCTTCTGCGGACCACTGGTGGTCCGCGGACCACGGGTTGGGAACCACTGGTCTAGGAGGAGGAGCATTACAACGAAACACACTTTTGGCCCAGTAAGAGATCCGCTTCACTAAGCTCAATGATGTGTTGGTGTGACCAATGTCTTATCTAATCCCGTCCTCATTTATAAATGTATATCTTATACTATATATTAATATATTACGTGTTTGCTTATATTTATATATGTGACTTTATGTACATTTAAGAACAGAAGCCAGTAGTGGCGCAGAGGAACAAATTGTGACTGTAAACGTGACTGGTTGTAGATCCGATCCCCCCTGGGGAACGGAGTGTCTTACCACTAGGCTCCCTCTGCCTACCCTGCTGTACGTGATACAGCGTGAAGCTGAAGAACATATTCTTCCTGCACTTTTAAAATTTCATTTAATACTGTAGGTTTGACTGTTTGAATTCTTTATAAGAAATAAGTTCATCCTCACCAATAGTTTCACAAATTTTCTGTTAATACACAAAGTGCCATAGAGAGCTATCCTCTAACATAATATATACAATACATATGTAATATACAATTTATTCATTATTCTTATATTTCCCATTTAAACACAACATTCGTGACTCAGTCGTATTACTGATCAATGAGCTTAATTATAACATAACATTAAAAAGAAGCCCTAGGAGTGGTTATTTACAGGCGTGCGGCATGCGATATTTTATATGGTTTACTTTAAATAGGTACTTTTGTAAATATAGTATTATATATGTAATCTGTATTTTAAAGAGTAAAGTAGGTATTTTTTTATATCGTTTTTTCCCGCAGAGTAGAACCTCTTTTTCCGCCAAATTTGCATTGCGTGTTGAGTGGCGGAACTCAACGCTGCGCTTTTCCTCGTTGCCTGTTGAATAACCAATGATTATAAGCACAAAAGTTGTGAGTTCGAACTCCATTAGTGGAAATTATTAAAGAAATTTGTTGCGGGGACTATAGCTCTGTGCATGGTTAAATATGATGACGTGTATAATTTAATTGTGAAAGGATGATATTTTAGTATTAATTATTATGTTTATAGATTTTTTTTTTTTAAACTACTCCAAAAAAAATTTAGCGTAGTTTTTAATCAATTCACTGTTATTTTATCATACCATATAATCTTCCAATTAATGGAATTAGTTCATTTTTATTAAAACATAATACTTATAAAGCTCTCGAAGCTTGCTACCAATTCTCAAGGGGCCGAAATAGAGCGAATGGATGAATTTTTCCTATATTCTCCACAGATGAAATTCCAAACCAGCCCAGCATCCCTACGGGAGACTAACATTCTGGGCACATCTTACGCCGCAATCATATGATGGATAAATTCTATTATACTGTCGTAGATTCGAATAAAAGAAGATAGAACTGTATACATATATACATATGAACGCTGCGTTCAGTTCCTTCTCTCAATATCTCGAAAATTGGGATGAAAGTGGAGAATGGAGTGTCTTAACACTATGTTCCTTCTGCCTATTCTACCATATACAGAATATAGCGAGAAACTGGAAAAAAAGATGAAATATAGATCTCATAGCATATATAGAACTATTTTCCAGTTCTTTTGGAACAGAGTAAGGTTTTAAAGTAGGAACCTAAATTTAGAAATTTAAAAAATACTTATAGTGGTATATTGAACCCGCGCTTCATGGAAACCTTCCAAGTGCTTTGACCACTAACCCATATGGTCAAGCCATAAAGATCAGAGAGCTTGGACAGTGTCCAAGAGGCACGGGGTCAAATACCGCTACTTTAAAATTTTTGTGTTTTCTAAAAAATATTTTCCTTTTCTAACACATTAAAAATGTTAAAAATATGTAAATAACAAGTCCAATCCTACGAAATGTATTTTGAAATCTCATACATACACTTCAATTACATTTATATGTATGTATATGGATGGTAATAAAGTTGTATATAATAATATCTGAAGATTCAATCTAAAATATATATTCTTTTGTTGCAGGGTGAAAAAGATAACGGGAAAAACTGCATACTGTCTTGCGAGAAAAGGAAAGCTGACGACTCGGATATTAACAAAGACTTAAAGAAGGTTTGTAATTTTTCATATTATTTGCTTCTTTTAGATATTTCAGTTTGAAATGGAACTTAGGTTATAAGTTTCAGAGGTCACGGAATTTCGATTTATATTTTTCTGAATATAGAAATATTTCTATATTCTTCAAGTAACTTTATTTTGCAGTATCAAAAAAAATATGAGTTACACTCAACGCATTTGTTGTAATCGAATATTTTAAGTGACCGTAATCTGATGTAATATTATTACAGCCTTAATCGATATATGGACTTACCAAAAAAGAATTTATAAATTCATAGTAAATAGTAGTTCTTGAGATACCCGATCAAATAAAGATACTCTTAAGACACATATGTAGGTATTAGTATCGAATAAAAAATCAAAATAAATGTTTATATAGTTTTCAATTGTTTTAAACCATTTTGAATAACAACCAAACTCTACATATTGTTTATTAAATATAGGTTCAGATACCTTCTGGCTATCATAGAAGGACGTACAGAATGAAACAAAAAAAAATGTACTCGTATTGTATGACACATTCATTATGTGTGGCCCTAGTAAGGTTTCATTTCCGTTTGATAAAGTATCCGTTGTAATATATTGGTTATAACGTTACAATAAAAAAAATAATTGGGGAAGATGACATCAATTACACTCAAAACGATGGCGGATTACCTATAGATAACAATATATATTAATAACAATAAATTCACTCTACCTTATGCAGGATACAGTGTGAAGCTTTAAAAATACATCCAATATCAAATAAGATCGAAGACAATGGTAGTCCACTTTCACAATCCACTACAGTTTAGGAGACTTTTTCCGTCATTAACCAAAATGGAATCCATAACTTCCTAATTTCCTTCATAAAGTCAGATCCATACCAGCTGTATTCCCACAAAGAAATGTGAAGAAACTTGCCTACTGTGTCGCATACATCGCATAGCAGTAAAAAGACCAGAACCGTTTCTGATACTTGTTATCAAAAGTAGCCTTTTTAAATACCCGATAACGTTCGCCTCCACTGTCCTAGCTTCTCTCCATCCAACCAAATTCAAAATAATTCATACAATAAAAGAAATAAAATTACGTATTTACTTACAAACATGCAAACTCATAAACTAACCATACAAGACACGAATGTAATGAAGACATTTCATTTGCCTCAACGTGCATTAAGCTTGGAATACACTGAATGGTTTCGATCACGCACCTATCGACAGATAGAATCGACCACCAAAGCTCCCCCTTTCTTTGAGGAAAATAGGATTTTGATACTTATAGCGATTGTAATAGAATATAAATTCATGTAATAGAAGTTAAAGGTACAGATGGATAGCATAAAATAAATGTTGTGTGATACTACGAACATTTAGAACTTGAGACAATATTATGATAATTGTTTTAGGTTATTTAGTTTTGTTTTGTTTTAAATATATTTGACAGGTTTGTATTGTAGATTATTATCTGAGGCCAGTCGTGGCGCAGGGGCACAAAGGGTGCCTGTAAATCGAATGGTTGTGGGTTCGATCCCCACTCGCGGAGATAAAATATTTATTTATATTTTCATTTCTTCGCTCTTGAACTTGGCGGAAAGTGGGGAATGGAATGTCTTAACACTAGGTTCCCACTGCCTACCCTGCTGTGTGCGGGATACATCGTGAAGCTGAAAAAAAATCTTCGGTAGTATCGTCAATGTATGTGTGATGTATCTTGTATGTACACAAGAAGTGCAACTAAGCTATTTTGCAAATCTCTTTTTATTGAATTTTATTATTGTATAGATATATAAAAATGTGTTGCATATATACAGATATATGCAACACATTTTTATTTAAGTAAAAGTCAACATAAAAAAAATAACGTCGAGCAAAAACAGCCACTAATGAAAAATAAAAACGTTTGTTCGCTAATAAAAAATCCCACAAACTCCATTTTAAACTTCGCATGACCCGTTTAAACAAAAATCAAAATCGTTTGAAGTAACTTTAACGATCTGTAAAAGCAGCACTCAGAGCCAGAGTAAACACGGACGGCGGCCAAACTAATTGTTAGATATTTTAAACTCATAAAACGGTTTAGATGCACATCGAGAATTGAATACACATTGAATCGCACGCATTGCGAGGCACTCTGCCAAATAGCGACCGCTGGCTGGTACAGATCAGCTTGTGTCACTTACCGTGGTTTATATAGTGGGATTATTGTATTAGAATTCGAATTTGAGGAGAATCGTATCGTAGCAGATAATATTGAATTTAGTGGGAATATCTGTATATCCTGGCTTTGCTTGTTTATAATTGAGGTTAATATCTTGATTTATTGTGAAACATGATTGTGTTTCGCTTTCTGTGTTGTATTGCTAAATCAGCTTCACGCTGTATCCCGCACACAGCAGGATAGGCAGAGGGAATCTAGTGTCGACAGAAAGTGGGCGACGCCCCACTTTCTGCCGAATTTTGGAGGCATTGCGTGTTGAGTGGCAGAACTCAGCGCCCCGCTTAACCTCGACACCAGAGCGAAGAAATGGAAATATAAATTTAAGCAAATGTTTCATCTTCTCGAGTGGGAATCGAACCCAACCAGTCGGTTTTACAGTCACACTTCTGGCTGACTGGCCTCAAATGCTACAGATTCATAAAACTATATTTTTTTGAAGTCTTTCTCTCTTAAGAGGTATACATATACATACATATATGTAAAACAAGGGAAAGTAAAAATTTATAAAGTTCAAAGTCTTCGCGTCCCGGGGTCGGGATCATTTTGTTTTCATTATCACCGCAAAATGTCCTGTAGAGGTCGTGCTAAATTTACGACCAAGTCGTGCACTCCCACCTAATTTAAATACATTAGATATCTTAAAAGAAAAGGTTTTGGCTCGCGACGGATGTATGGACAAGTTTTTTTTTTATATTCCCATCACAGCAATTTCCGGCGAAATAATTTAGCCTTTGTATATTTTAATGAATTTTCGTGTAAACTGATTGGATTTTGTTGTTCTGACAGGCCTTATAGTATATTTAATTTATTATTTATTTATCCTGTCTCGCGATCTTCAGGGAAAAGGATATATAGTCTCTCCCCTTTTTTTACTTTTTTTTTTCTCTCAGCTTCACGTTGTATCCTGCATACAAACCCGCCAAATTTTTCGAGGCATTGCGAGTTGAGTGGCGGAACTCAATGCCAGGGTAATGCGTTGGTGCCAGAGCGAAGAAATGAAAATATTAAGAAATAATAATTCATTCTGTCGAATGGGGAACGAACCCACAACCTCAGCTACACCATAAACATACATAGATTTAAAATAAATACAATCAGATAAAAAATGATACATGCATAAATATTCCAATAAATAAAAACTCTTCTAAAAATGATTCAACTCTAGCTTTCACTCAGTCTACCCCATTAAATACAGGAAGGACTCCTTGATATTTTTTTTCTATATCAAATTCTTTTAAAATAGGAGTTATAGCACTTCGCACAACTTGCTCATCCCACACAATTTTCACGTAGTTATCGCCCCATAATTTCTACTTATAATCCAGTTACACGCGTTGATAGGATTGGTATACCATGTACCCTATATATTTTTTTATCCCGCATATAGCAGGATAGAGAGAGGGAACCTAATCTTACCCACTTCCTCATAATTTTCAAGACATTGTGTATTGTAAATGCCGAACTCAATGCCGCGTTTTCTCTTCTTACTAGATCGCGTTTCTTACCTTATATAAATAACGCAAATATACACGCTAGTTACGTTTCCAGATTTAACGTTCAACGTAGAATAAACACAATTATTTTTAAAGTTCAATTATTAACGAAATGACCGATGCGAATGAATGTTTAATGGCTCGCTCTGAGTGAGCTTTTGAATTAAGCTACAATATATATTTTATAATATGAAATAAAGTTGTTCCTGCAAACGACATTTTGAAATACTTCACGTAAAACGTTTATTAGTTATAAAATATACGGTTTTTCAACATTTAATTTGGCTTCATGTGCTTGGTTGACTATTTTGCCTTTTTGCTACTGGCAGGAGTACTTTTAGTTAATAAGGCTGGGAAGTTTCATATTTTTAACTTTCATTATTAACGCAATTGTCGTAGGTCCAATATCGTCTATTAGTACATTTTTTTTGCTTTACGTTGTATTCTGAATATAGCTGGGTAGGCATAAGGAACCTACTGTTAAGACATTCCGTTCCTCAATCTTCAAAGCATTGCTTGTTGAGTGGCAAAAATTCAACACCGTGTTCTTTTTCTTATCATCATCATCCGCGATATAAATAGAGGTGCTCAAGGAAGATTTTATGTTGTAGAATTAACAAAGCAGATGAACATTCACCTTTTTAAAACATAGATCAACGCATACATTACTATAATATTTGACTATCTGTAATTTTTTTAGGTCCAATTCTTAATCACTAGGTTCTTTCTATATAATTTTCCCTAAAAAAATCTAAAATCTTACTCAAAAATCAATTCACTAAATAGTAAATAAGCAACTCGCTGTATAAGTTACTCAATAAAGAACTATACAAATACGCAACAAACGCTACAGTTTTTCAGTAAACATCCAATTCCTACATAATTATATCACTGAAAACTCTCCTAAGTGAAGACACGTACAATGGAATGAGCAAAATCTCATGGCACGTAGATTGTTTCGTTTTAAAAAAAACTTTTCTCATTTCGCCGCCGGCGGGCTCTGCAAGGAACTTTTTATAAGCGTTTCTTTCTAACAAAAGGAGAGTGTGTCAATTTAATATATTGTATGGATTTATAGCCTTATCTTGGGTAAGCCTTGCTTTTTGTTTCAGTTTCACGCTGTATCCCGCTTATGGGTAGGCAGAGAGAAGTCAGTGGGCTACGTATCTTATCACTGAATTTTCTCTGCCTATCGGTGTACCCGGCGGGATACAACGTGAAGCTAAAAAAATAGATCACGTCACATACATCCGTCAAAAATGATTGATGCATAATTTGAGCAATTCCATTATTGGCTTAAGCTAATATTTTATCTGTACACAGAAGGTCGTTCAAAATTTTTATGTAAATATAAATTGCTTTTAAATTTAATAAATCCCTCTCTCTTCATGGCAAATATTTGTTTTAGTTTCACGCTATATCCCGCACATAGCAGGGTAGGCAAGGTGAACCTAGTGTTAAGACACTCTGTTCCCATGAAAACAACACACTTCTTTTCCCTATTTTCCGATGAATTCTGGAATTTTGGTCTTACTGACAAATAACTCTAAACTTTTTTATGTAAATGATATCCATTCGAATATTGTCGTTGTTATTGCGCTGTTCTTCAGTTATTGTTGTTGTGCTGTTCTTTACTTTCTATCATTTTTTTCTTTTATATAGAAACATAACTTAGTGTGTACATTATACATTTTTATTTTAGTTCTCGAACTACTAAGCCATACGTTCTTAACAAACGACGTTGAAATTCTAAACAGCTTACAAATGTTGGTAGCATCTCTGTAGGGAAATTAAATAAATGTCGTTTTCGTTTTTATATGTGTTCTAAAATATTTATCATTCAATCGTTCAGTAGTATAAAACAATATTTTAAAACTTTATCCTTCATTAAAAACCGTTCATATATTTTAGAAACGAATATTCCCCTGAGTTAAATTTTAACTTGCAAAATGATTATATTCTAAATCAAGAATTTCTGTTATATATCTATTGAATATATATCTATTGAAGTACTTTTTTTTTTAGAAAAAGATTTTACACATTTATTCTAAATATGGTCAAACGCTATAACAAAACAAATCAAAAATATCTAAAATTAAATGTATATTCGATGTTGGTGCCTTTTTAATTTCACTTTAAGAAATGGTGGTATTTTTCCGGACAATACAAGAAGCAACGTTCAGTTCCGTTGCCTATGGCAAATAAGAAGACCCACGTGTCGGTGGTTAAAATTATATTTTAAAAACTTACTTACCCTGCCAAATCTGGCAGAACATACTCGTATACTCGTATAAGGAAATTTGTATTCAAAAGGCAAAACACAAACGCAGTACATTAGATATATACTATTTTGTATACCAAGAGGTAAGCAGAGGAATCTTAGTCTATACACCCTTTATTCTCAAGTTAAGCAGAGTAAACTTAGTCTATACATCCATTCTCCGCTTTCCATCTGGTTCCGAGACATTGAGTGTTGACGGTACTCAACGCCGCTATATGTAAACGATATTGGTTAAAGCACTTCAATTGCTAATAGAATGTTCATGTTAATATGATTGGATATCAAGTACCTCTATAATACTCTACTATAATATTATGCACATTGCTGAGTATTACTAAAATAAACACACTACATTCAAGTAGTATTTCTCGTAATCAATTAGTTCTGAGATTCTATACGGATGTTTTTTTTTCCTTCTTCTTTTAGATTTATACCATATCTCTAGGATAGTAGGTTAGGCATAGGGAACTTAGTGTTAAGCAACTTTGCATGTTGAGTGGCGTAACCCAACGCCGCGCCTTGCCTCGGTACCAGAGCAAGGAAATAAAAATAATAAATATTTCATTTCCTCGAGTGGGAATCGAACCCACAGCCTATTGCGTTTTGCAGTCACGTTATGGTGCTCCTGCGCCACGCCCGGCATCAATGTCAGTACCTGACTGTAACCTGTGTGTAGCGATAGTAAAACATCTCACTCAGTTCCCAATCTTGTATTGAATGTCGAACTCAACACTGCACTTTATCTCAGAGAGGAGAGAATAAATAAAATCATTACTAAAGTGGGAACCCACAGCCATTACACTTACAGACTGACGCGAGCTGCCTGACTGCACCACGGCCTAATTAATTAACTTTAAAACTAAACTATATCACCAACAATAAAACGTACCATCAATAGCTATTTACACCAAGCGGCAATCGAATCTACACTACAATTGGAACAAAAGAAAGTTCCACGACCACTTTTCTAAATGCCTTTCAAAGTTGGTTAACTATTTATTGATTTTTATTGTTCCAGGCAAAGCTCGAGACAAAGGCGTTGAAAGCGAAGAGGCCGGGATTCACAGACGATAGATATAACGAAACCTCGTACTACATTGAAAATGGTTAGTATCTTAAATATCTTCTATAGAGCATTTTCTCAACTTCTTTTTTACTTGCTCTGTGATCTTGTACACTGCTAAATATTTTGAAGCATTAGATTCTTCTTTACTTTGATCTTTTGATATAGTGTCTTAATGAGAAAAGGAGAGTCTTAACACTAGGTTCAGAGATTCATTCTGCCTACTCTGCTATATGAGAGATATAGCTAAAAAAATTATAGTAGTTAGACCGCCTTGTAAAATGAAGCTCAGTAATATACTTTATTGTAATGATATTGCTAGCTTATTGGGTAACTCAATTTTACGGTCTCACTTACTAAGTGTACATATTCACCAAAAAAAACCAATTCAATTTTAGCTTTTGTATACCTACGTCTAAAGATTGAGGATGGAGTGATTGATCACTTAATCACTGATATAATTAGCGAAATTCAATATATGTATATGTGGGATTTAATAGCAAATACAAAGTCGTACAGTTTAGATTTATACTTAGTTAAGGTGATCATAGGTATTGTATACGCCGAGTTGGGAACAAAGCAAGGAATGTTTCGAAATTTTGGCAGAAAGCGGGGAACGGAGTGTCTTAACACCAGGTTTTCTCTGCCGACACTACTTCGCGGGAAAGTGTAAAGCTGATAAAAAAAATTATATACAGTTTGGCCCTTAAGCTACGCAAGGTTAACGTTTAAAAATTAATAAACCTCGAATTGAGTTTTTTATTACCACTGCACTGGTTTTCTTATACTTTTCTAAGACGAACTAATGTACGTTTTATGCTACTTTACATTTCATCTATACATAAAC
>DWQW01008743.1:0-13616 GCA_018249695.1 Heliconius erato demophoon
TTGCGGCAGGATTTTTTTGGGCAACCCTAGTGTAATCTATTCTACTATCATGTATCATTCTTAAATATAAGTTTCATTAGAAAATCTAATCCCTACAGTTTTAAACGATGGGATCTCCACCTATAATCATAATGTGCGTGTACTAATTGCGAAACGACAAAACTATAATAAAATATTGCACACATATTCTTCTATAAGCGGTTTTGGTAGAAAAAGACGGCATAATTTATAATTAAATAATAATATAATAATTTTCGACTCGTTTCTATACTACCCTTGTTCAGTAAGATTTTTGAAAAAAATATTCTAAATTTGAGGCCAGTCGTGGCGCAGAGGCACAAAGTGTTACTGCGAAATTGACTGGTGGTGGGTTCTATCCCCACTCAAGGACATGAAATATTTATTTAAATTTATATTTTCATTTCTTCGCTTTGGTGTCGATGCAAAGCGCGGCGTTGAGGTCCGCCACTCTGCCACACAACACGCAGTGCCTCCAGATTTCGGCGGAAAGTGGGGAATGGAATGTCTTAATACTAGGTTCCCTCTGCCTATCTTGATGTGTGCGGGATACAGCGTGAAGCTGATTTTTATTTATTCAAAATCAAATATTACTCCATTTTACTCACATAATTTTTTGCACGATAAATAGTATGGTGGTACTAAAGGTCGTTGAACTATAGATGCTGGTGTAGTTCTTATAAAGAATATATTTGAGGCTTGGTAGGGATTGCAGGATGCTCTTAGCATGTTTTGTGATTTTTCCAAAGCCTTTGATTGCGTACAGTACTCAACATTGGTCATGAAGCTACATTACTACGGCATAAGACGACGTGCACTCAATCTTCTGATCTTTTACTTAGCTGACAGAGTTCAGAGGGTTATGGGTATATGACGATGTAAACAATGCTCTCTCCAAAATAGTACATTGGTTCAGTGCTAATAACATACATTTATTTTTATTACTATTAAATAGTAATAAAAATAAATGTATGATTTTTAGAACTTCTAACACCAAAATTGTTTAAACCGATGTACTTTTGAATGGTGAACCCATGGATCCTGTCGATTCTACGCTATTTCTCGGTTTCACCATAGACTCCAAATTACAATGGGGACCTTACATTGATAGATTGGCGAATAGACTTAGCTCAGCGGGTTTCGCGGTCAAAAAATTAGATTATTACCTGCCGTAGAAAAGGCTGGACTTGTTTACTTCAGCTACTTCTTCAGTATCACGTCCTATGAGATTTTACTTAGGGGTAAAACAGCCGGTATTCAATCAATATTTGTCCTGCAGAATCGAATAGCTCATTCGTGTAATCTATGACTTAGGCCCTAAGACGTCAGAAAATTTTCTATATCACGATTTTAAAAAAAAAGTGAAAAGATGTTTGTGTTAAAGGTTATTATCAAATTAATGATTTTATAAATGATAACACGCTTTGGGAAAGAAATGCTCGTCTGTTTCAAAGGTATCACTGTCACAAATAATTAAATATGTATTTGTATATAATTGATGAAAAAAAGTCCCGCAGAGTTTTTTGCGCCAGTTCAAAAAATAAAGCATGTAACTTCTTATTTTGAATAAATATATTTGACTTTGATAATACGGTCTATAATATTGGTGACGTTTTGATCATTTTTTTTTAAATTATTAGCTGAGCAGCTTAAATATATATGATAAAACTGTAAATTTTACTGTCGTACCTTTATAATATAGAAAAATATACATATTCTACGAAAAAGCAAATAGAGATCATCTACTTCGACTCGACAATTTAAGGTGGCTATGTGCGAGTACCCACAACCTTTTTTTAGGATCATCTCTGATCACCAACATATTTTTTTCTCTGAATTTATTTAACTGATCATATATAACGCTAATATTTACACTCGATTTTCATCTCCCACAGAAATATTTTGTAAATAACCTTAAATGAAGCTTGATTAAAAGTCGTTCCAGAATAAATAACCGCGGCTTACCCTCCGTTATTTAAGGCAAAATTTTTAACACAAATGTTTTTATTATTCGATATTCGGTTGTTTGAATAACAAATTGTACAATACTTATTCCCTGGCTGGGTCCTGACTCAGGACCTGGCCGGTTTCCAGGAAGCGCGGGTTCGAGTCCCGCTACGTTCAAATTTTTATACATTTTCTAAATAAATATTTTTCTTTCCTAAGTGTGGAATAAAACTTTAAAAATGTTTTAAAAACAAATTGTATATTTTCTCAATGAACGAAATATATTTTTAAAAATTCACCGAATTCTGGAGGTATTGCGTGTCGAGTGGCGGAACTCAATGCCGCGCTTTGCCTCGACACCAGAGCGATCACACCCCAGGATTCGTACACGTTATATTTTACATATTTTAACACTTTATTTAAACACTGTAAAACGTAATAAAAATAGTCTTTAGTTACAATAGATAATTGTCCGAAATGGACGTCTATTTTCAACATTTATCACTTCACACGAATAAGTTTTATTAGAATTAAGAGGATACACGCATATATTTCAATGGGACACGTGTTGGGATCTACGAAGGGTCAGACACTTAAAAGTCCAGTTAATGTAATTAATTTCTAGTTTCAATTGTTAATTTCCTTTGTGGTCTTATCTATTTTATGTTTATTATATTTACATATTCTCTATATTTCATCTTCACGCCGTACTCTGCATGTAGCAATATATGCAGATGAAACCTGCTGTTCAGATACTCCTTCCCCCTCTATCAGCTGAATTTTCAAGACATTGTGTGAAGGTGAAACCCAAAGTCGCGCTTTGTCTTGTAATCGGAATGAAGAAATTAAAGTATTAACAAATAATAATAAATTTACCCAGTAGGAATCGAACCCACAACCGTCGCGCTTACAGTTCACACTCTTGTCCCACTATCTCAGGGACAGAGCACTTCCTACCCAACCGGTGTCGCTGTAGATGCATTAATGATATTAATTTATATATAATAATAATAATTTATTTTAGATTTACATCCGTATAAATTGTTAGTAACATTTTAAGCTTAAGAACTATTGTTAGTACGTGGAACCTAAACCCAATCAAGTCTCCACTGCACTCCAACCTGTACACGTCCGAGTAAGCTCCCGCCCACCTAACACAGTTTATTTGGTTGCGATACCAATATGAAAAAATAGAAATAGTTTCAGGTGGCAACCTAGTATTCTTAGACAATTTATCCCATAGCACAATGGGAATCGTAAGATACAAGGTCAAATGCCTTTGACAGGTCCAAAAAACATGGCAAAAGCTGTTGTTTTTCTTGCTGTTTAGTAATGTACAGTCTGTTTTAGACAAAATATGGCACTCTCTCACTATTGATCTGTAATTAGACACGTCAGAAGCATCAATAGTCTTGGTTTTAATGATAGGTGTAACTACTGTGTGCACCAATTCTTGCAGTGGAAATCCAAGACTAAGACACAGGTTAAATTAGCAGTCGGGGAAAATAGATCGAGGACCCGCGGCAAATGCGTATCAAAAATGCTCGATGTTGAGACCATTATGCCCTGGAGACATTCCTATCACCATACTTTTAATAACAAAGGCAACATTCTCAGCCCCGAATATGTTAGAGGCCTTAGCAGCACTAGACTCAAAGCCGGCCATCCGCTGCACACTTGATAAAGGTGACACAAGTTAAAAAAAAATAAGTTGGCAATGTCTCTTGGCTCACTGAAACGCCCTACACTCACAGGTACGCTCGAATTTACACTAAGTCTACCAAATAAGTAATTTACCAAATTACTTATTTAGAAAAACTTAATAGGTGTTAATCCACACTTAGGAAATAAAAATACTGATTTAGAAAACCGTAAATTTTTTTTTATACATTATTAAAAAATGTTAAAAATATTTACCAAACTGTTTAACTGCATGATTCTGTGCCAGCATATCCATTTTTTATTTGATGACCTCTCAAGATTAACTGAGATTAACTAATTAACTTTGATTAACCCTCAAGGTCGAAAAAAAAACAGTTATATTTCGTTGGATTCTCTTGGTCATTATTTGCGTCACTGAAAATACACTGTAACAATTGTCAATTACTAATTTAAATATTTAGTATAAAAATTTAAATTTTAAATGTTAACTGAACTAAAATGTATTTAAATATTCATCGCGGCAACTACAGTGTGTATAGTTTGCAAATGAGGGTGCGGACAGTGAGAGCTATTTTACAACATCGTGTTTTGCAACTCTGGGATATTTGTTTTTAAGGCCAATCACAAGTTTCAATTAGGTCAACCTTATATAATAAAATTAAATAATATATGTTATGCTCAATTCGAATGGAGTATTTTTTACAAAAATAAACTTGAAAGTCACGGGATATTCAATTTTCTTTTTTACTCTTTTCTATTTAATTTAATGCAGTTACTGGAACTTAAAAGAGCATTTCACATTTTATTCTGATGTTTTAAATTAAATTTATGAATTTATAGTGAAACTAGCCATTACAATTTAAAATAAATAATAATTATATAAAAACGTAAAGTAACAAGCAAAACATAACATAAAACTAGCTACGAAATTCAGAAATTGTTCTGAATACAAACAAAATTTTGCACAAAATGGATGCAATTTTCAGCTGAAATTCACCGAAATAGGCACATTAGGCATTGATTCTAAACCACTTTGACTGAATCCATTGTAATATTGTATGAACCCACTATGCAGCTAATACAATAGTATTGCAACGGTAATGCAAGTAGGTACCATGGCATCGACGATTTCCACGCGATATTTTCTACCTGAATTCTTTTAGATAGCTGATCTTATTAAACTTTCACACTAAATGCAATCTTGCAGTCTTCAGATAGTTTAAATTGCTTTTAAATGAAATCCCTAGTGAAAAATGCAGCATAGGGTCCCACCACTTAACATGCATGATGCAGTGTCCCGTATTTCAGCGGAGAGTGGAGAACGGAGTGTTTGGGCACAAGGTCTTTTTTTGGAGAAATATAATGTGAAAAACTTAACATGTGATGTGTGTGAAGAAAAAACCTAAGATTTATAACCTTACTTATGTAACAGGGAAAGTGGATTCGATTTCCATTTAAGATCTCTTCGAAGCTTTTATTTATAACTTTTTTGGAAAAATATTTTCATTACAGTACATGAAAAAATGCTTTAAATTTAATATATTATACCGTTTTTAGTTTCACGATGTTTATATAAGAACAATGTAGATCAATTCTAATTTACGACTGAAACTTTTAGAATCAAATAGTTTTTATTTTTTTTTATTTTATTTAAGATTTTTTATTATATTTTACATTTGTCCTTTGACGACTCGTTGAGCTCGTATTATAAGTTCAATGTCGAACGTCTACTCTATTTTTATTTATTTTCTTCTATGAATAATAAGATTTATAAATTTATACTTATAATAAAAACGTAACGGATCAGTACCTGTACATGGAAAATATATATGAAAAAAAAAATGCCAAAATTATTGGTGACATAAAATAACATAATAAAACCAAATATTTGTCTGTTTGCTGTTTAATTATTATAAGAAAAGGAAAGTAATGCAGATTAATAAATTAATTTAATTTAGATTACTAAAGTACAAGCGGGCGAAGCCGCGAGACGGTCTACTACGAAAACTACTTCTACTTATTATAAGAAATTATTTTTTCAAAACAGAAAATTTGAATCAAGTGTTTGTTGGATAGCAGAGTAGGTATGTTTATTGAGTAAGGCTATAGGATTTACGTTAGCGATTTTTGATTTCTCAGTTGCTAGTCTATTATAGATTTATCACCTTTTTTTAATCAGCTTCACGCTTACGCCTTGCTTTGCCTCGACACCAGAGCGAAGAAATGGAAATATACATTTAAATAAACATTTTATTTCCTCGATTGGGGATCGAACTCACAACCAGTCGTATATACAGTCGTATATACAGTGCCCCTGGCCTCTTGCAAAAATATTCACATCAAAATGAAGGGCCCTCTACAATAATATCTTGATTGTACCATAATTATAATAAAATCTGTGTTCTGTATACGTCACATTGCTGATTAAAACAAATATGGTTCAGTTAATTCTTTATGACATTAACTTTGTGATGTTATTATTTCGAATTTTTTATAACTTTATTTATAGGATGATGGTATCTAGGTAATGTAATTTTTTTATTGTGCTTTAATATTGGCGCGATGGTGGTGGCTTTGATGTTTACTTACGGTAATTTATATATTTAAATTATTTCGACAGTTATAAGTTCTATAAATGAAAAATTTTATATTTTCATTTTCCTTCCTCTGGTAACAAGGCAAAGCTCGGCGTTGAGTTCCGTCACTCAACACACTATACTTTGACAATTCGGCGGAAAATGAGGAACGGAAGTGTCTTAATTGGGACAGAGTATCTCAACATTAGGTTCCTACGTTCAGTATAAAAATTACAATTGTGTTGCTAAATTCAAAAAAAGTATAATTATCACTTATAATTTTATTTTTTAGTTATTAGTTTTAAATAATAAAGCACTTTTTCTGTTCTTCAAAGTTAGATGGATCAGACCATCGCCTTTCTTTGGGATCGGGTGGGTAAGAGCGCTCTTCCGGCGGAAGCGAAGGCTGGCTAAAACCACGAAGTGCCACGTTTAGGAGTGCCCAAAACTGATAAGTTCCGGACAGGTGAGTCTCAAGCTGCTCGTCGATTTTGACGACATGCTCGGAATTCTATTTGGTAGCCGGTGTGTAGAAGAGAGGCTGTGTCGCTCGATCGGGCAATATGAGTCTCTATCAAGAAATAACAAGGCGGGCCGTGTCGTCTCAAGATGGTGGTGAACGGCATTCTGGTTGGAATGAAGACTCTTTGATGTTACAAAACTCCTCATTCCAAGGCCGGGTGGGGGTTGGGTGCCGGAGCCCGGCATTGCCTAATGCGAAACGCAGTTGCATAAATCCACTACTTAACGCCGGTTTTAAATGCCGGGGGTGGTAATAATACGGTCGAGTCTGCCCATGTGTGTTGCCATTGCTGGCAACCTGACTCGTGAGCAGGTACTTTAGTCGCCGCCTACGACACCATCAGTACCAGGGTCATCCTATTCTAAGCCACAAACACACATGGCAATTTATAGCACTTTTTTCTTTTAAGAAAAGTCTTATAGAAGCACAAAATTTCACTTTTATATAAAATAATGCCTAATTTAAATGGACAGCGTCAAAGTTAACCAAAACTAAACTCATTTAGAAATTGCCAGAAATTTAGAAACAGGTGGTTGAATTTGTTAACTCACTCTTTGTAACTCTCAATTTGCAGTCGAATTGGTTGAGTGAAATTTTAAAGAGGTCTGTCTTTTATGTCAGGGCTTCTCAATCTTTAAGCTATATACTTTTAAATACTCAGATATATTATTTATTAATTTTATGTCAATTATTAGCTATTATTTATTAACGATGCTATTTTAAAAAAACACAGTCGAATTGATAACCTTCTTTTACAAAAGTCGGTTAAAAAAGGACAAGAGTCACGATATAACATATCACAAACATGTAAGTATGATACAAAAAAAAAGACAGTATATTTATGACTTGACTGTATTCTGTACAATTGTGATACGAAGCGAGAAATATGCTTAAAAAACGAATTACAAATTGAATTTAAATATAAAGGAATATATAAAAATTTCCGTTTACTTTGCAAAGTTATATATAGAAAAAAAAACTTTTACCCAGTTCTATACAATAGTAAAAATTTTAAATATTTTATATAACGTGACTAGTATATTCTTAGGCTATGTAAGCAAATAATGTTTTTTTTTTTATGCCAAACATAGTAATATCCGGCCCGCCATTTAACGAGCCCTGGAATGGACCTCCACAATGGAAGTTAGTGAATTAGATTGAAAAGTTGCCGCTCATTCCGGACGCAAGGAGATTGGACTTTTATTTTACAAAGGTCACGTATTCTTTTCTGAAACACTGAGTAAAAAGTTTTTTTGGAAATTTTTAAATTTACATTATTTTTAATCTTTTAAGTACGCCTTTCATGCGATTTGTGGGATAGAAGGAGTATTAAAATTGTGTGGAAAAGGTTTAGGGCAGCAGGACATGAACCTACAACTCTATATATATAATGCAGTTTTTCTAAACATTCATTAACTATTTACACCCAAATAATATTGTACTCTAAAATATAATATATGAAATTGAGCGACAGTATATTACTTTTTAGTAATTTTTGGAAACTATTGTTTATCTGAATCTGATTTGAATTTTTGATTCCAAATACCGGATTTGAGTACAAAACTGGCGAAGATATAATTTTAAAAACATTTTATTTTTGTGTTTTGAGTGAACCTCAATAGCGTGAAATAAATATAAACTAATAAAATTACACTGTAGTTATAAAAGAGCTATCAACATAAAAAATAGTCTTAACACCTGATTCTCTACTACCCTGCCATGCGTGAAAATGCGTGAACCTACACCCATCGATTCGGTCCTTCACGCTAGCGGTCCCAGTTAGTGTTAAATGACACGTAAATCCAGTACCTACATTTGTCAGAGAATGACTTAGCAGTGGAGCCCGACGAAAGGCGATATATCACGTCATTGTTAATGCACTAGGCATTTTGTGAATTCTTTATACGTCACTTGATTGTGGGTTGAGGAAAGCCGTAGTTCTTTTTTTATCTTTGGCCAATTTTTTTTGGGGAAAAAAGATATATTGGAAAGACTTGCAGTTCCTATATCTTAATAATAGGAGTTTTATTCGTTTAACTGTTGCTATCGGAAAATAGTTTCTATAGGAAAATAGATTCAATGTGATCGTTTTTGGTTTATATCTTGTTATCAGATTCCGACGAAGCTCAAAAAGAGGGTAATGTCTTTGCGCGTATGTTAGATACATCTTTCCGTTGATTTCTTCCCTTGTAGTTTTTTTTATTAGTGAACCGATTTTCATAAATTATATGTCGTTGCAATAGCGCGAGTGTTATTGGATTATTTTTTTTTCAATTTCACGCAGTATTCCGCATGTATGACGGTATTCCGCATGTATGATAGTAGGCAGAGAGAGCCTAGTATTAAGACACTCCGCTGTCCACTTTCCGCCGAATCTGGAGGCATTGCGTGTTTAGTGGCTGATTTTGAACACCGCGCTTTACCTCGATACTATAGCGAAGAAATGAAAATAATAAATATTTTATTTCCTAATTGGAATTCAATCTATAACCTGTCGTGTTAACGTTCGCGTCCAGTTTTTTTTATATTTCTGTGAAAATCTCCCATTTTTACAAAAAAATATAAGTAACTAAGCAAAACAAAAAACAAACCTGAAATATTCGCTCGCTTATATTACATATATTTACAGCTCCATATTATATGTGATTCATCAAGTCAACTCGTGTTAGGGTTAAATCACGCGTGTATCCAGTCCATTTGTCAATGGAGGTGTTCGCAATGGAGCCTGACGAAAGGCAATGCATCACAGTTAACTTTACTGGTACGGATGGAGGTGGTTTAGGTTATCTTAAGTAAACTACTATTAAGCAAGAGAATATTATGTTCTTATATATTTTCATGTAAGAGAAAATTAATAAATAAATAAGTATAGTATGATCGGGATGTAAGTAAGTGACTTAGAAACAAAAAAAATCGGTTAAGTCAGGATTGTAGGTAAAGGGGAAGAAAAACTTATAAAAGTTAACTAATTTAAGTTTGCGAGCATACACTCATTTGATTTGGTATGAAATTAACTATAAATATAATAATTAAAAAAATCAGCTTCACGCTGTAACCCGCATACAGCACCCCACTTTCCGCCAAATTCTGAAGGCATTGCGTGCCAAGTGGCGAAACTCAACGCCGCGCTTTGCCTCGACACCGGAGCAAAGAAATGAAAATATAAATTTAAGTAAATATTTCATCTCCTCGAGTGGGGATCGAACCCACAACCAGTCGATTTTACAGTCACACTTTGTGCATCTGCGCCACGACCGGCCTTATAAATATAAGATTGTAATTATTTGGTTCAATGAAGTAAATGTCTATAAATTTTAACTTTTTGAACTTTTTCCTTTATTTGTATGTTAAGTCAGTTTGTGACAATTTTAATAATTGTAAGTCCACCGGAAATGCCCTGGGGCGAGTAAGTGTAATATTATTTTATTATTTAAACAAGAAATAATTAGGAAAATTTTCTAAAACACAATATACTTTAAAACAAAATTTAAAATAAAAAAATAGTAAAGGTTCACATACTAAGGGTTCAAATTTATTTACAAATTGAATTTTCCGTTTAGCACATTTAAAAAAATCTTTACTGTCCTAACTAAAGTGATGACCCGTGCACTCTGTTACAACCCCATTTTTTTTCAAGGCAAATTTCCACTGTCTGTTTTCTTTTCAAGGTATATTCATTTGGTACAAAAACACTGTTATTACAGACATTTCAATTTAAGTCCGATTTTGCGAACCGAACCGTGACATGATTGCTTCTAACAAAAGATTGAAATAATATCACTTAGTTCTAATTACTTAAATATAAAACTAAAAGATATCACATACAAATTACAATATATGTATAGTACGTAACCAATATTTTTCATTAACAAATTTATAAAAAATTATAATTTAAATCAACTTCACAGCTTCACGCTGTGTCCCGCACACAGCAGGGTAGGTAGAGGGAACCTGGTGTAAGACACTCCGTTCTCCACTTTCTGCCGAATTCTAGGGGCATTGCGTGTTAAACTCAACCAGTCGGTTTTACAGTCACACTTTGTGCCGATGCGCCACGACTGGCCTCTAATTAATCTGATTTTGATGATGATTTGAAGTTCGAAGTTGCAATGAGCTGTCGCCTATCCGCCCGTTACCATCACGCGACGCCGTATCGCGTTCTACCTACATTTACTATTATTGTTTATATATATATATATATATATATATATATATATATATATATATATATATATATATATATATATATATATATATATATATATATATATATAAATAAATAAATAAATATTGCGGGTATGGAAACCGACCAGGCGCTCTGACCACTAAGCCATGCGGTCAGAGCGCCTGGTCGGTTTAAAGGAGGCGCGGGTTCGAGTCCCGCTGCGTTCAAATTTTTATACGTTTTCTAAATAAGTATTTTTCTTTTCTTTCCTAAGTGTGGAATAACACTTTAAAAATGTTTAAAAATATTTATCAAACATGTTTTTAATTAATACATTGGGACAAAATCACAAAATCAGTTTTTTTTTTACTCTAAAATATATTTTCATGTTAATATAAGGATGAGATACATAAAAAAACAATATTTCAAATTAATTAAAACAAAATGGTGTTGAATATATAATACTAGGATTGAAGATAAGTACAAGGTACAAGGATCTCCCCTACGTTTCACAATTCATCTTAATTGATTTACTTACAGTTTCAAAGAAATAAATAAATGCTATCAGATCTTGACTTTGTGGGGTGGGGTCACTACGGAAGTGCGCTGTTCCAAATATTTTTTGTTTTTTTTTAAATAACGGAAAACTCGTCCATATTATATATAAAAACAAACAAACAAACATAGAACCACCAAATACATTACATATTTATAGTTTAAACTTAAAACGTACTTTAAACAATTCTTGTAAATAAGACAATTGTGCTTAACGTTTTAAAAATGTATTCCACACATAAGAAAGAAAAATATTTTTCTAGAAACGCATAAAAAAATTAACGTAGCGGGATTTGAACCCATCTCTTGGACAGTTTACAATCATTTCATAAAAAATGAACTTTCGATCTGTTTATTGTGTAATTATCTTAAAAGTAACATATTATTCGTAGGTGATAATATTTCTTTTAGTGGAATAATTGGATGGATTGATAAATGGAATGACTGATCAAAATGAAAATAGCTTACGTTGCCTGGAAATTCTGCTGAGACATCCTCTGATGGAACATAGGAAACTATTGATCGTATTATATTTAAAATATTTTGAATTGACGTTACGATGTTCGTGGATTTATAAATAAATATAAATATAGTGTACGTCTGTAATATTGGTTATACATAATATATTATAATACACAATCAAAATATATTATATTACAAAGAAAGACAGTAAAAGATAAAAGAAAAAATCTTCATTTATGTTTGTTATTTTTTTTTTGGCGAATATAATTGGTTGACGTGGGAGCAATTTATCAATGAAAAAAATGTGCAGCAATTTATCAATGAAAAAAATGTATAAATTTTGTGAAATTTTCTTATAATATTTTGTGTTATTATAATTTATTATGAAATAATATTAACCAAAATGTATATAATATTATTATAAGTCAATCGCTTGTACTTAATTAAACAGTCATTTTCAGAGAGAAGTTTATAATATGCCTATGATGTATACTAAAAAAATATATGATTGGACTTTTGTCAGCAGTATGCACGTACGTTCTATAAAAGTAACATATTTTAAATCGGTAATTTTTTTTTCCTTCTGTTCCCCAAATTTTATTGAAACGTGAAATGTTATAATTCAATATAACGCTATGTCATTGGTCATCGATGTGCATTTATTAACTAAATAAATCACAACTGAATTTCACGGTTAAACACACTTTTCAAGCCGATATTGAATTAATAATTAATTTTATTCAGATATTCCATAATATATTACATTAGGTAACACTTTGTTGAATGAATTAAATGGTTAACGATGCCGCGTTTGTACCTGTTGTATAATATAACGATGATTCATTTTTTAATAGGTGAGGTGTTTATTTTTTAAATTGATCCAAATTGATTTTTTTAGTTTTTGGAATATGTCACTAGATACTACCAAAAAAGAAAAGGAAATAATTATAATAATATTTTTTTGTAAAATAATACAAAATATTACTGAAGAACATCAATTGGCTAAGTTAATCTACCACATCATTATCACAATTTCTGCATTTCATGACTGTCACTGGACAAAAGCCTTCTTGAAGATTCCCACGATGATTGCTTCTACCCTGCCACCAGCACTCAACTCACCGGCGACCTTGACCAGATCATCGATCCACCAGATGGAAGGCCTGCCCACCGAGCAGTCGTCAGAGGCAACTATCGTCATCGTCGTCAGAGTCAATTCTTCTAATTTAATATCAGAAATATGAATGTTAAAACCAAGCAAGGATACTGCAAGGATCTTTACATATTATATAGAAAACGCTCCGCGAGCTTATTTAGTTATTACTAAATATGATATATAGTAAATTTTTTCAGCTTCACAGCTTCTTCTGCATATAGTATGGAAACCAAAGAGAATTGGGTATCAAGATACTTCGTTCTTTACGTTTCAACGTAATAATAATATAACACCCACTCCTTTCAGAATTTTCAGACATAACAAACATATCTGAAACGTATATATTTAAGATGTGGTAAACTAGATTTTTAAAATTCTGTAAATGAATAGTTTAATTACAACACAATTATTATAATAGTGTTGGTTTCTTTTATGTTTAAGCGTCTCCACAGTTTTTCTAGAACACAGCGCAATATGCGTACGACCTCACGAATGTGGCGTCATTACTCAAAGTCCGGCTGTGCAACTAAGTTGCTTTTTATTTGGATTACA
>DWQW01008744.1:0-13614 GCA_018249695.1 Heliconius erato demophoon
CAAAGAATATAGTGAATACTTATCCAAATAAATAAATTAATAATTAAGGCTGTTTGTAATATCTCTATTTCTTAAATGAATAATCATCTAATTCAAGCGGGCAAAGCCGCGGGCAGGCCGCTAGTATATAATAAATATTAAGCTCGGTTTACTATGATACAGTCACTTGAACTGTATATTTGTGTTTCAATACATTGTTTGATTGACACCGATACTGAATAAATATTGGTTGAATTTGGGAAACTGTTGGTTTTTCCTTATACAAATTGAGAAGTTAAATGTGTAATTTAGATTTTTTCTTTTGTTTTGCTGAGTAAGCAAAGAGAACTATTCTTTAAGAGTAAGGACATAAATAAGCAGAGAAAAGCTTTCCACCCGAAGTGGGCGTGTTAGGTGTTGAAGTGTATTTTTTTTAAAATTTCAAACTATATTCCACACTTAGCAGGGTAGGCAAAGGGAACCTGGGAACCTAGCGTACACCCCTTTACCCATTAAGACATATCTGTTCTCTACTCTCCGCCAAATTATATTTTTTTAAGCGCTTAGTTTTGTCTTATAAAGAAGAGAAACAAAAATAATTTAAGTCCATCATCACTCTCCCGAGTGGGAACCGAAACGGAAATTACACATTTTAATAATCTTAAAACCCAGCAACAAAATTTAATTCTGGCCCTATGCCAAAGCATAAGGTTTTTTGGAGTACATTTTTAAATTAACTGGTTGAAATGACTTACAAAGCTTATAAATATGTTTTATGGGGAAACTTTAGTTTATATCAACGTAGCATTTTTACTTGGCATTCCTTTCTTTCTGTCTGAGGTAGCCATAAAGCTTGAAAACTAGAAACTTTACTAGAATATTATATTTTAATAATTACCACGAGGCCAGTGAAGAGTCGTGGTGCAGTGGCTTAAGATGCGATGCGTCGACTGTAAATGCATCAGGTCGTGGGTTCGATTCCCGCTGGAAAAGTACAATATTTAATATTTTCATTTCCTCGCTCTGGTTACGTGTAAGAGTAGTGATGAGTTCCACCACTCAACATGCATTGCTTCCGTCCTGTCTCTGTATTCGGCGGAAAGATTTGCGAGAACCTAATATTAAGGCATTCCATTCTCCACTTTAAACTCTTCTTTTCGAGACATTGCGTATCGAGTCCTGGAATTCAACGTCTTGTTACCAGACCACTTTAACGAAATGAATTCATTTCTACCAGTGGGTATCGAACTTACAGCCGTCGCGTTTACAGCCAGATCCTGTGCCGTTGCACGACGAAAGTTTCACATATTTTTTTTTATATTATATGTTCATACAATTTAAATAATACTTCGTTATAGGTTACTGGCCGCTGGGCGTTGTTTGGTGCAACGTGTACGTGACGTGCGACGTCCTCGCCTGCTCCGCTAGCATCATGCACATGTGCTTTATAAGTATTGGCAGGTTTGTATTTTATGTAGATAATTTTATTTATTATTAAAAATATGTTGTTTTTTTTTTATTCTTGTTGTATCCTGCATATGTATATTAGGTAGGGTAGTCTTAGGGGACCAAGTACCAATACCAATAACGACTGTTCTCCAACTATTATTAGTTTATTTCTAGAATGGCATTTTTTTCTTCAGCTTCACGCTGTATCCCGCATGTATCAGAGTAGGCAGAGCAAGTCTAGTGTTAACACACACCGCTTCCCACTTCCTACCAAATTCTGGAGCCATTTCGCAACGGTGCGTCGATACGTAGCCTTGATTTCCGCCAGGCAATGCTTCGACACAAGAGCGAAGAAATGAAAATATTAATTCAATTCCTGGGAGTGGAATCCACAACCTATCGCATTTACACGTATGTAGATCTGCGCCACGACTGGCCTATTTCATTATAATGATTATAAACATAGCAGTAAATAAATATATGTTTTGTTATGTTTTAGTTGTTTCACCGTCATCATTTATATTGTGTGTATACGAATCCTAATAAATTGTACCCTCGTGCCGAGCATATATGGTGGTTCGTTTGCGCTTAATATTAGAGCACTGGCCTATTTTGCCAAAAGAAGCTGAGAACATATTTTCTCTCATAAAAAAAATATATATTTCATAATAATATTATTGACATTAGTATTATTTAATTACCATTAAGTGTCAAAAATTATGCTGAGGCCGTCGTGAGGAGGACCATAAACATGCGATTGCTACTCGAAAAATGAAATAATTAATATTTTCATTTCTCGTCACTCCACACTCAAAGTCTCAAAACTCAATTCGGAAACGAAGTGCCCATAACATTATAGACTGAGATCCCAGGGCCCCCAGACCTACGTAATTTTAGCAAAGTTGAAATTTTAGAGTTTATTAATAGTCTAAATATGTAGTTAAGACTATGCGTATACGCGTTTGCGTACTTGTTAACTTGAAAGTGGGGCCCTTTCAGAGGCAGCGCCAATTTAATGTACACGCTCACCTACGTTAAAGTAGACACCAGACTATTTACGTGGGCGTTTTATTCTGTCAGGTGTCCTATAGGTTGTTTAAAATTGGGGTGAAATACGTTATATTAACAAGCTTTCATTTTAAATATATTATTTACGGACTATTTCAAGACGCTTTATAAGATCCCCCATTAATAAAATCCCCCAGGCCAATGCGACGCCTCAATCATTCTCCTAGATAGAGATCTACCTTTATTTGGCGCTACCTCTGAAAAGGCCCTACTTTCAAGTTAGTGAGTACGCATACTGTCCTAACTAAATATTAGACTAATAGAACTCAAAATTTCAGCTGCTAAAATGACGTTGATCTGGGGGCCCTGGAATCTTGGGCTACTAGGTTTTCTCTGTCTGCAAATTGTCTTGCAAAGAAAATAAAGGCAAGTACTGTATATAAGTCCCGAGATGTTTGCTATCATCACACAAGTAAGACACGATATTTTTCTTAAAATTAATTATTATTATTACAATTCCGTCTAAATAGATCGTAAAACGTTGGCGATATTTGACGATAAAAAATATATCTAATTCTGTCTGTTCATCCATTATGTTAGTTGTAAAAGTTTTATTATAGAGTAGGTTTCAAATTACTTTAATCAACGGAACGGATTTTAGTTCAGAGTTCTTAAGAAAACTATATAAACTGTAATTCTTAAACTTTTAAAAGTTTATTTTAAGCTGTTAAGTTAAATGAATGGAAATAAGATAAATATGTTTTTTTATTACGGACTCATTTTTAGTATCTTCAACAATTTTTCATAGCATACTATCAAACGCATTTATATTTTCTATATAAAAATATTCATTGAATACTTAAAAAATAAATAAATCAGCTTCACGCTGTATCCCGCAACAGCAGGATAGGCACAGGGAACATAATGTTAAGACACTCCGTTCCCTACTTGACGCCGAAAACTGGAGGTAATGTGTATGGAGTGGCGTTCCGCCATTCTAATTCAACGCCGCGCTTTTCTTCGACACCAAAGCAAAGAAATGGAAATATAAATTTAAATAAATATTTCTTTTCATCCACTGGGGAACCGAACCCGCGAATAGTCACGTTTACGGTCACACTTTGTGCCCCCGCGCCATGACTGGCCTAACTGACTAATTGAATACTTATTTTTTTTGCTTTATCTTAGAAAGGAAAAATCAATCATTTAATTAGATATACATTTTTATTAGGATTCATATCATCAACTTGTATAATAATCTTAAATCGTATTTAGCCAAATTCTCTGTTTAACATTTTTTCAACTACCCGCTTTATCATGTATGTTATTATCAAGACGATACGCTTTTTGATTGAATTCGAAAAATTATTGTTGACTGGCAGAACTGCGCACACAAAACACAGACAGATTCCTGCGAATGGGAATCGAACCCATAATCATGCTTCCACTGCGTCACGATAGCCTCTACTGTAGTAGTGTTTATAATACACGTGGAAATTATTTACCAAAGGGTTAAGTAGTCCAAGTGTTAGCTTTAAAAGACACTTTGTTTACTCTTTCCGTATAATCACGCCTTCCCATCAGCGAATTTCCTTAAAGGCCTAAGTTGTTGTTGAGGGATCTACTAACCGTCTCATATTGCGGATGTTTGTATGCAAATGATTTTCTTTATGAGTTTAGTAGAAGTGTACAATGCAAAATAAGATCTCATGTGGAGTTTGAGTTTTCACGTTCGTTAGGACCTAGGATACGCAAATAATTATCTATAAAACGTTATATATATACTATGTTTTGTAGTAGAGTCAAATTCTGCTATTCTACACGCAATTCCTCAAAAAATTCAGCAGAAAGTGGAGAACGCAGTGTCTTAATACTCCGTCCCTCTGCTTACCCTGCGGTGTGTTAAGTCTAGTAGTATCGATTGGATGTAAAATTAACAATTATCAATTAACTTATTAATCATAATCATAATAAAATCTATATCATCTAAACTGAATTAAAGTTCAAGACAGAAGAGACAAGTATATTTTTTTTAAATATTACGAAAAAATACTTTAATAAAATTTTAAAACTAACATAATTATCAAAATCTAACTCAATGACTAACATTCTGCTGTACAAGTAAAAGGATAACTGACCAATTTCGCATAAATACTTAAGTTAAACTGTTTTATCTACGACACACAGGCAAGAGCTTTTATAACTTACGTAGCCCAAAATATGTATGAAAATTGCTGATGCTGTCACGTGTAATGGCGCAGTGGGACAACGACTGACTGCAAAGGCGATGGTTGCGGGTTCGATTCCCACTCACAGGAATAAATAATATTTTCAATTTCTCGCTGTGTAAACATACAAAACTCGGCGTTGAATTTCGCCACCCAACATAAAATGTCTTGAACATTGTGCGAAAACTTGAGAACAGAGTATCTTAACACAAAATCGACTTCACCTACCCTGTTATATGCGGAATATAGCGGGGAGCTTATATTTACCATTGCACCATAAAGGTAATTTTGCTCCTTCTATATTAAGACATGCCAGTGTACGGGGTCACGATTCAGATTACAGTATACATACCGTCTCATCGGTACAAATATTTACCAAAAGGATATAACGTTACGTGTCTTATTTCCTCAGTCGAGACCTTCTTGAAGTGGCCAATTTATAAAGAAATGTTGTATTTTTATAGGCCGGATAAATACGTTGTGGATTTCTGCTGCCGGCTACGCTATGTATTGGTTTGAGCAATTCTATTTTTTTTCACGCTGTATCCCGCATATATAATGGTAGGCAGAGGTAACACGCGTGTTGAGTGGTGACACTCAACGAAAATATTTAATATTTTATTCTTCCGGGTGGGAATCAAACCCATAGCCACTTGTGACTTTTAGTCACGTCGGTCTCGTTGTTACTATTGTTTCAATTTTATGTCTTATCCGCACAGAGCAGAAAATGTAGAGGTGATCGATTTTATGGACACTCCATATTCAGCTTCGAGATGTTATGCTCATGTTTAGTGGAGGAACTTAACGCTGCTCTTACTATATTAAAACATTTCATATTGTTAATATACATAATTTAGAATGAAATATAGACATAAAAAATAACAAACAAACAATAGTGTCGAGGCAAAGCGCGGCGTTGAATTCTGCCACTCAACACGCAATGCCTCCAGAATTCGGCAGAAAGTGGGGAACGGAGTGTCTTAACACTAGGTTCCCTCTGCCTACCCTGCTGTGTGCGGGATACAGCGTGAAGCTGATTTAATTTTAATTTAATTAATTTACTTTTAATATCTACATAATTAAACCTACTTTGATTTATCCTCTATATGCTTTAACGTAATCACGGGCTGCATTCGCTTAGAGCTATTAAGAAAATAATGAGTACTAAAGATTTCTCTATACTCGGACATAATAGAACGCAATAAAAAATATGGCGTATTTTGATAGAAAGTATCGCTTTATGGACTCGGTACAATGCTTTAATTTAATGAACGCTGCCTTTTGTTATTTGGAACTAATTGTATTATATTATTGTTTTTTTAGCGTCTGTATCCCACATACATCAGGGTATCTAGGTAGAGGGAACCTAGCGTTAAGACATTCCGTTTTCCACTTTTCGCCAATAAATCGATGGAAAATGGAGAATAGATTCTGCTTACTTCTTTCTTTCTTTTTTGGTTAACCTGATAAGCAGAAAATATCCCAAAGCTGAAAAAAAAGGCGATATAAGAATTGTCGCATTAAAAAGTCTTATTTGTTACGTTCCTCGAATATAGCGCGACTACAGCTTATTCTAAAAGAAATATAAATATTTTTATAAGTACCTTAAACACTTACTATTAATTTAAAGCTTGGAAATAATATTTTTATTCTCTTTCATTTTTAACCTGAATAAAATTTATAAATTTTCAATATCAGTTTCCTTAAAATATACATATTTCCAAGAAAAAGATACAGTGGAAGGATATCCGGGAATACAAATACATAGCCGAACATTCTTTTTACTCGGTGTTCGCTTTTTATAAAGGCTGCTTACTTAATAAAGTAACTTTGATATTAGCACCGATATCTAATTCGTTAAAAGATGTGACTGACAAAGTTGGTTTATTAATATAACTAACATTTGTTTGGGAGTTTTTATAAAATAAATAAATTTTATAAAACTCTCTATGTATTGATTGTTTAAAAATAATTATAGTCCCAATCATATAGCCTAGGAGTAGAGACCAGATGTGGCGCAGGGACACAAGCGTGTGACTCTAAAGCGATAAGTTGTGGGTTCGAGTCCCACTCAAGAATGTAAAATATTTAATACTAGCGTCCCGATCGCGGCTTCACCCGCGAAATCATGAAAGTGCGGAAGTTTTATCTGCCTAACTTCTATGTGCGGGATACAACATAAAGCAAAAAAAAAACTAATCTTATTTTATTAAAGACCGGTGTTGAAATTCATCAATCACTATCTCGAATCCCGGTAGAAAATAGAGGACAGAGTGTCATAACACTAGCTTCTGCATACTCTGTACAACGTAAAACTAGAAAAAAATCACAAAATCATATTTATACCTTTAAATAATGTATCTCTATTGCATTTATAGACCTATATACATTTCCGCAGGTATTTGGGTATCCGCAATCCACTTAAAAGCCGGCACCATTCGACCAAACGGGTGGTAGTGATCAAAATAGCTCTGGTGTGGCTGCTCAGCATGTTCGTGTCAAGCTCTATCACTGTTTTAGGTAAGTTAACTACATTAAAAACTTAAAAGGTTCCTATATTTTTTTCCTTTAAGTTTTAAGTAATCTCCGGTTGCGTAACTCAACGCCTTGTTTGTTTCATTATGCTAGAGAAATTAAAATGATTTAAATATAATCATTATTCTGAGTGGAGATTGAACCAATAGCCTTTGTGTTTACAGTAAGATACTGTCTAATTCTGTTACAATAGAATTTTATTAAGTATAGAGCTTTAGTCAGCATCCTGGGGCGGGTGTTAAAGTGACACACTATATACATATATGTATTTCGTTTATTTGTTGCGAGTTACTGTTCTAGTACTGTAATTTAAACGTTGTACAAAGTTGTACAATTTTTCTATGACATTATCATACTTTAAAAGCTGCGAAAGCAAATCGGCGAGGAACGGCGAGGTTTGAATAGCCTTTGAGATGGCATGCGTGCGGCGGTTGACTCGGAGCAGGTTCTCGCTTCGGTCGCTCCGCGCGTCTTTGCTGACCCGCGGCGTAACGGCGTAGTGTACATACCGTTGGCTGCTGGGTGATACGCCGTAGTTGTTTGCAAATGGGCTCCGCATAAATTCTTCAACGCCTTAAAAAGATTAGAATTAGTTCTTAGTCTGTCGTAACGATTTGCGAACACCTCAAACAGGAAATTCACGTATCACAAAATTAACGGGCTACTGTCTGAACTGATGATGTTCTGATTTTCATAGATTGAAAGTTATTATCGATCGTAAGCGCTGTAATGCGTTTGCCTTCTGATCATTTTCGAAAAAAATGCCAATGGCTACCAAAACTCCATCCGTCCATGTGTCCGTTACCCAAGTTAGGACAATTAAATCTTGAAAGACTACTTACTTTTAATTTTTAAGACTACTCAATTTTATCCCATACTTATATCTCAAATGAGTATGGGATAACATTTTGTGGCAACACGCAAAAATCAGATCCCGTATTTATTAAAAATTGCACCTTGTAAATTTTATCGGTAATAAGTAGACGACTATTCACAGAGTCAGGTATTCGCCGCTCTTATTGACTTTCGCGTCTGTTCTCAGGCGTGTAGCTACAAGGCGATACACATTGTAGATGATGGTGTAGAGTATCGCCGGGTCACGTTTGAGTATCTCAAATTCTGGTGAAAATTGGAGAACGAAGTGTCTCGCCACTAGGCTCACTATATTTTAAGATAGCAAACTGATTTATTACTTGAATCTTTTCCTTGCAAATTAATAAATTTAAAGAGGCCGGTCGTGGCGCAGCGGCACGAGGTGTGACTGCAAAACCGACTGGTTGTGGGTTCGATTCCCACTCGAGGAGATGAAATATTTACTTAAATTTATATTTCTATTTCTTCGCTCTGGTGTCGAGGTTAAGCGCGGCGTTGAGTTCTGCCACTCAACACGCAACGCCTCCAAAATTCGGCAGAAAGTGGGGAACGGAGTGTCTTAACACTAAGTTCCCTCTGCCTACCCTGCTGTGTGCGGGGTACAGCGTGAAGCTAAAAAATATAAGTTATCTTAGCATTTATTCCATTAGGCTTGTTACTGTCCACTTGAAGATGAAAGAAATTAAAAACATCTGTAAAGATTGAAAAACTCAATTGTTACTTCAAACGCGTTCTTTTTCTATTCAAATGAGAAAATAATCAAGTTGACTTTGATCCTCGTTAAAACAGATTGTGCCTCTTAATTTTTGATTGACATTATACATTTCATTATAGAGATTATATTTTTTTGTTATTTTACTTTGTATTGTATAATACCATTTAAATACGATTAAAATATGAAATAGAAAAATGTTGTAGAAGAATAGAAGTAATCCCATTGCATATAGTGCGGGGCTTAGATTTGCGAATGGACATGAAAGGTCTTTATTTTAGGCAAAATTGAGAAGTGATGTATTAATACATATTTTACAAGTTTTTATTTAGGTTGCCTTGTTATGTGAAATATTGCAACTTCCTAGAGTGCGATTACGCTAAAACTTCTATTACTACTTCAATTCTAATTCCAAAGAATTAGAACTGAAGTAGTAATAGAAGTCGTCATTACATATAACCAATATTGTTGTTGATATATGGCAGATAACAATTTTTTGGACAATCCATCTAATACGTCTAACTTACCCAATTGATGGCGGTAACTTAAAAACTATAAAGTTCAGATTTGCTTCTATACTGATGTATTTTAAAAGGTTTATAGATCTATGGGTAAAAAGTATTATAAGGTCACTAGTAAAACAAAAACTCTCTTGCAACAATATGCTTTAATATTTAAGATATAGTGTAAAATATCTTGCAATGTGCTTTAAAACTTAAGATATACTGTAAAATATCGCTCGTATCTGTCTAAGGTACCCATGTTGATTGTACTTTAATCTATATGCTATTAATACCAATTATTATTTTATTAGTACATGCTGTGATTGTCTTTATTTAGAAGATCATCTAGTCTATAATTAGATCCTAATGTAATTTGGCCATGTTGTAATGTTTCTTCTGTTGAGGATCCTAGATAAATCAATAAATTAACGTTCACAAAATTAGCGAGTTTTAACAATTTAAATGTTTAACCCTTATTTTGCTTAACCTCTCGGACAAAGCTATTCTGTTCAACTGTGTATTTTATATAAGAACCAGTGAGAGACATTATCTGGAATCGAATTTGGGACCATTCGGATCGTTATGACCGATTTCAGTCGTAAATCTCTATTCATTATTTCCTTTTGATTTAGTGCTAAGAAGCTGCCGACATTAATGTTTCTGAACTGGCTGATTTGATAAGAAAATATAGCTACCTGTTTTCTTAGGCAATCTTAACTGTCAATGTGATTGTTATGGGTTCGATATCCATTAGAGGGAATAATTTGTAATAATGTTACGAATAGATTACGACAGTAATTCTTATATAAATGTCTAGCATTAATGCATGTATCTGCTGTTTACACTTGTACGAGTTTTTTGTTATTGAGCCGTGTTTGAGCTGTTGACGCACAAACTGATGTTAATGTAATTCGTTTATAGTGCGCGTTGCGGTGAATGGACAGTGGCAAACCTAAAAGAAAAAACATACTCTACACCAGACACTTGGACACAGCGTATCCACACTAATTATCGTGTCACAATAAATTTTCAATTAGGGACACTCTATGTAGACACTAAGTGTGTCTACTGTATATAGTCAGTAGTCTATTAGTGAATACATAGTGATTTATATTTGGACGGAAAGTGAAAAAAAGAGTGTCTTGACAGTTCTTGACTAGGTCTAGGTGTCTTGACTAAGTATTTGCTTACTCTACTATGGGAACACCACTTAAAGATATGCCGTCTTTCTATTTTGTTTAAGTGGGTATAGTGTGTTCTTTCACAGATTTTTTTTTCAGTGGAAAAATATATAAAAATCTTTATAAAAATTATACTTAGCCGGGTTCGAACCTAAGTAACTATATCTATACAAATATTATTGGTATATATTCTTATGGCATGTTTACATAGATTTTTAAAAATATCTTTAAATAAAAAAAGTATTATAAAATTATACATATAATCGATATTTTAATTTTCTTCTCAATATTAATATAAAAGAAACCGTAGAAGTTTTTTAATGTAGCGTTGCAAAGTTCAAAGTGTAGTAGCAAGCCGTGCACTAAAATTTTGGCCTTAATAATTATGAAATTTAATAACACCGCGGGCGCCTCATTAAGTGCTCACGGAGTGCACTTTCGGGACTTAGAACGCAATGTAGTTTTCTTCTATAATATTGCTGTAGTTTCAGCTAGGGTTTTTTTTCGCATAAAAGCGTAGACAGAGCAAACAGTTAAGATTCCATTTTTCCACTTCCCGCTCAATTTTTGAAATATTGCGGGTTGAAAGACCAAACTTGTAGCGGCCCTTTGTCAACCAAATGTTTTGTCAACAGCGAAATTAAAATATATAAAATATAATCATTCCTCCGAGTAGGATTTGAACCCGAACTATCGCGTTTGTATTAGACACTATCCCACTATGCCACTTTACCCTCCACTACTATTATAACGTTTTTTGTTAGTATTTTTATGTATATAGTACTGAGTGATGCATTATTTTCTTTTATATTGCATCCATCAATGTATCTCTAAACTGGACTGGAAAAATACTAGGAAATATTTTAAATAAAATATATAGATAAATGTTCTACGCTTTATTTTTCTTCTACTATTATTAAGAAACATTTATATTTTTCCAGAGCCCAGTCGTGGCGTAGGGGCACAAAATGTAACTGTAGCATCAACTGGTTGTGAGTTCGATCTCCTCGAAGAAATGAAATATTTATTTACATTTATATTTGCATTTCTTCGCTCTGGTGTCGAAGCAAAGCGCGGCGTCGGCTTCCACCACTCAACACGCAATGCCTCCAGAACTCAAAGTGAAGCCGATCTAATTTGATTTTTTAATTTATATTTTTAACATATATTCTTATGTATAAAACAGTTCCTACAAAAGGAAAAATACTGCAATATAAGAATTTGAACGTAGCGGGATCAGAACCCGCGCCTTTTGGAAACCGTCCAAGCGCTCTGACCAACTAAGCCCTACGTTCTCGTCGAGCTACGTCGAAATTGTTATATATTTGTTACAACTTATTTTTGATGCTAGCATCTGTTTGGATATTTTTACAAATTTCCGCTACCTTAAGTTAATTGCCTTACATTATCATTTGGCGACAGAGATTGATATTTATTATTAAATATTTTTTCCATTTTTTAAGTATTATTCCACACTAAATAAAATAAAAAAATCTTTGTTTTAGAAAACATGTAAAAAATATAACGTAGTGGGATTTGAACTCGCGCCTCTTGGAAACCAAGAGCTCTAAACAACTAAGCCTTACGCCCTCATCGAGCTACATCGTCCTGTTATTAATATGAACACTGTATTATAATACAGTATACACTACATTGACGTCACATTCTGTAAATGAAAATTGCTCTTATTTGCTCCAAGCGCAGCTGTAATACAATAAGAGAAAATAAATAGTACAAACGAAAAGATTTTTCAACATAAAAGCTAGCTAGTGGAAGATTTTATTTTCTAAAATATCTACAAGATTAAAAGCAAACTATGTTTTATCATTCCATACAAAATGCGGCGTTGATTTCCGCCACCAAATACGTAATGCTAAGAATTTTGTGGAAAATGGCGAGTAAACTTGTCTTAATAGATAACGCAGTGTCTTCACAACATAAGGTTCACACAACACAAGGTTCCAAGGTTTCCTTTGAACTGCAATCGTCAAAGTTTTTAATCTGCTGCAATTATTTAAATAATTTTGTAAATATCAAGTCATAGCTGCACGGAGTTTGATATTATATTTAATGGATATTGTTGTACAGAATTTTTTTAGGTAAATATGCATTATATTTAATGTTTTATATACAACTAGCGACCAGCTCGCGGCTTCGCCCGCTTAAATTTGTGAATTATTTGTTTCTTTAAGTACAGGGAATTACGTTCCTGTTTTAATAAATAACGTATGCTTGCAGCGCACTTAAGATTTCTAAAGTGTCAAATTTTCAATTTTCATTAAAATTATCAAATAAAATGGAATTAACTAAACGTATATTCGGAGTACCCGAGATATTTATAACTGTAGGTACGCAGGCACAGATATATAAACATATTGTATTTTTCGATAAATTGATTATCAAAGACAAAAATATTTTTTCCATTCGAATTAGTAGTTCCTGAGATTAGTGCATGCAACAAAACACACTTGTCGGCTTTATAATAATAGTCTAGATATGATTTCAATCTAAAATTAGCTCGACCCATTATAATTGTGTGAAAGGTCTGATGCCAAGCGAGAGGAACTTCCTCTTTCATCTGTTTCCACTTCACCGTCTTCGCGTAGAGCAGTAATAATGTCTGTTGACTGACACTCAAAGTTTCCAAGTTTATTTATAGAATTGCTTTCGTGAATCTTAACAAAATCTTAGATACAAACGAGTCATTATTAAGTACTGCACAATTATGGTTTTATATGGTTTAATATATATTTTATGAATGAATAATCTATATATATAATTTATTTATTTAAAATTGAGGTCGTCGTGGCGTAGAACAAGGTAGGCACAAGTTTGTGGCTGTAATGCGATGTCTGTAGGTTCGATCCCTATTCGAGGCAATGAATTTTTATTTATTAATATTTTTATTTCTTCGCTCTGGTACTAATGCTTGTGAGGAGAAAGTTTTTGAGGATACTAGACTGATTTAGAAATTGCACAGTAATATAGCTTATACAAAAATATTACAAAATAACTCATAAGCTTCAATTTAAATAATGATCTAGTATAATTTAGCTATAATATAACAACAAGCTTAAGCGGGCGAAGCCGCGTTTGGGTCGCTAGTTAATGATATATCATCATGAATAATGAATAAAAAATTATAA
>DWQW01008745.1:0-13614 GCA_018249695.1 Heliconius erato demophoon
ATTAATAAATAAATATATCTAAAATGGCAAAATATTTGACTTATCTATAAAATTGTATTTTTAAAACGTATTCAAAGTAGCGGGACAAGAAAAGACTCAAAATGTACACTTTTTCTGATTATGACCCGTATAACTTTTTAAAGCAGTTTTTGATTTTTGGTTTTTAGAGTACTGCCGTGTGGTAATCGGTTATTACATTAAATATTGTAGATTCTATTTATATTATAACAGATCGATGATGTCTGTAAAGAGAAGGCATATAAGAAAAAATGTTATTGGGGACCTACATTAATGTGGTAGAATGCAAAACAATGATCTTTTAAAATTTGTCTGTTTGTCTTGTTTGTTTTATTACAATAAATTCATAAATAAATAAAAATCTCAATTTAAAGTTTCTTAACTTTATTTTGTATGATGAATGATAGATGAAGATTTAGGATCGAGATTGGGGTTTATGCGGAAAAAACTGTGTTTGCCGTATATGCATACTTACCGTCTATCTAAATACCGTTTTTTTTTTCGCTGGACAATGCATTTATGCAGACCGCCCACACGGAAGGCAAATGCCTTACGGATGAGCGGTACTATAGGGCTCAAAACCCGATCCTACCCACTAAAACCCAGCTGAAGCCCTACGAATATATGACGCCGCAGAATCGCTTGCGTATACTACTACGACACCTCAGGGGAAGGACACCGATGCCTTCAGGGTGCTCTAGGGTTTTTCCTAGAGCACTCGTAGCCTCGATGACTAGCAGGACCTTCCCACAGTAGCTCCTCTAAGGTAGGGGCAGTTGAAGATCCGCAAACCACCTTCTTCTGCACTCTGGCCTACGGTAGCGGAGCGAGTCTACATTCACACTGGAGCCACGCAGCCACTCCGCAGTCTCCTTCAGTTATTAAACTGATTCGCAGAAGGAGCCCATAGCATACCAGTTCCTCTCACAGTCCAGCATAGTCCCCACCACACTGAACAGTCAGAGGTACATCCACTACAGCCTCATGGCTGTAGTGGGTATAGTAGGCGTGGCGTTGAGGGAACCAAGTGGGGCATTCGGCCAGAGTATGATGCGCAGAATCGACGGAGGCATCACACTCATGGCATACTGGCGACATCTCCCGACGTGCAATCAGATGCAGATATTCTTCGAAGCAACCGTGCCCCGTAAAACTCAACATTTCTTTTAAATACAACAAATTTTGCGAGAATCAAATAAATTCCCAAATTACTTAAATTACTTAATGAAGCCGTCGTGGCGCAGTGGCACAAGCGTGTGACTTTAAACACGATAGTTGTGAGTTCAGTTCCTACTTGGGGAAATGAAATATTTATTTAAATTTATATTTCCCTTTTCCTTTCCTAGAGCTAAAGCTCTGGTGTCGAGGTAAAGTGCAGCGTTAAGTTAGTTACAGTATAAATAGCTATAGCTTATAGCTTCGTATAGCTTCTAGAATTTGGTGGACAGTGTCTTAACACTAGGTTCCCTCTATCCCTGCTGTGTGCAGGATACAGCGCGAAGCTATTTAATTTTCAAAATTTCTACTTTCTAAAACTTTTAATACTGCTATATTGAATTGGCCAAATCTTAAGTTTTCACTGTTTTGTTTGTTGATATTATTTGTAAATTATTATTTTTATGATGACAGTAAAAACTGAAAATTATATGATTATAAATTAGACCGAGATTTCAAAATTTAGGATTCTACAATGTAAGTTGACACCTTCTCAAGAAGCCACGTCGTGCTTGAAATTTTTTAATGATAGATAGAGATTTGTAGAGCATTATATAATCTATGTTTTAACCCGAAATTGATGTGAAATTGGAATTTATGTAGGAAAAACGACGTTTGTAATGTGTGCGCAGTAACAGCTTACCTAGACAGATGTGAAATAACTAAACATTTTTCTATTAAATACAAATATCAATTACCAAAATTGCGGCGTTGAGTTCTGCCACTTAACACGCAATGCCTCCAGATTTCGGCAGAAAGTGGGGAACGGAGTGTCTTAACACTAGGTTCCCTCTGCCTACCCTGCTGTGTGCGGAATACAGCGTGAAGCTGATAAAAAAAATCCCAAAATATTTAAATTACGATTTATTTAATGCATATCCAAACTAAAATAATTAATTAATTTTTAAGGTTTTGTACCTAAAAACGAAAAAAAACGGAACCATTAGGATCACTTTTTTGTCCGTCTGTCAAAACCATTTTACTTGAGATTGCATTGCATGCTTACTTCGATTGAGTTTCATGTTGATACCTCAAAGGTATCAATCTGAAATTAATATCAGATATTCAGATTTACAGTCCCTTGGAACATTCACAGGAATTAAGCTTCTAATATAACGCAGTCAAAGGATATAAGCATTTATGTATTATTATTGCTTCATTTTGTATGAAATTCACCGCGCAATCTAAACATATAGTATATCCCGTAGACCTACAATTATGAAATTTAGGAAGAAGTAAGATCTTACAAAACAAAAAAAGGGAAAAAAATCTGTAAGTTCATAAAAGTAAATAAAAATAAATCAGCTTCACGCTGTATCCCGCTCACAGCAGGGTAGGCAGAGGGAACCTAGTGTTAGGACACTCCGTTCCCCACTTTCTGTCGAATTCTGGAGGCATTGCGTGTTGCGTGGCAGTTGACACCAGAGCGAAGACATGTAAATATAAATTTGAGTAAATATTTCATATCCTCAGTGGGGATCGCACCCACAACCAGTCGGTTTTTTAGTCACACTTCGTGCCGCTGCGCCACGCCTCGAAAGTCCATCAAACCTAAAAAATATTTCCCAGTCACAATCCTGAAATTATTACAGAACTCTCTGTTTTCTTAAATAAACATTCGTATATTTCAAGCGGGCGTAGCCACATGGAGGCCACTAGTTATAAATATACGCTACATATAACGATGACGATGAGGCCAGTCGTGGCGCAGGGGCATTGCGTATATAAGCGTGCGATAAGTGCGATTGAGTTTTCATATTCCACTCGAGGAAATGAAATATTTAACATTATAATTTTTTCGCTCGAGGGACGAGGCAAAGTGCAGCGTTAAGTTCCATCACTTAACACGCAAGGTCTCCAGAATTGTGGTAAGCAGATAGTGGTGAACGGAAGTGTCATAACATTAGGTTCCCAGGTCCTTAGCCTACCCTGCTATGCGTGTGAGACAGCGTGAAGCAGGAGCAAAATTTTATTAAGAATAGTATTACTTATTAGGTTATCATGTATTAGAAACAAGCTTAATAGGGGCTATTGTACAAAATATTTTGACTTTCTTCTTGAATGCATATCTATTATCTACTTATTTTATGTACAAATAAATAGTTTTTGAATTATGTTTTGAGGATCAAATTGACTTCAAATGGGCTGAGAAAGAAGAGAAAAAAGACAAAAGAAAGTCGAAAATATTACACTAGACAGATATGTCGCTCGTACACTGTCACTTGTCTAAGACATGGTTTATTTTTCAGTTGTTCAGTTGTGTGAAGATAATTAAATAAAAGGAGAAAAATAGACCTTAAATATTTCATGTATCAAATATTTCTGTTACGTTTAGTTTAGTAGAATAGTTTCGTTACACGTAACTCAGTTGAGCATTTTTTACTCGCTTTCAGATTTTAGGAATATGAAACTAAACGTTACGTGTTCTATGAATTTCGAACTCACGAACATTGAGTTCACTCACGTGTTCTCGTATTTTATGTATTTTTCTTTTTACAGGAAAATTGCATGTTTCATTTCATTGCATTTAAAATATTTTTCAATAACGCAGGATTGGTGAATAAAAGCAGCTATTTGAACATTGCATTTTAATTGACTAGTTTCGCAACAGAAAATTCGAGCCCTATAGTCAAAGGAGTTTTATATAAATCATTTATTTTAAAACAGCTACGATACTGACATACCAACTCTACGATTTTTCATATCCTAAAATAGCAAAGATAATTTGTGTTTCTAATTTTATTTATAGTCTCCACATATTCGTTAATTGCTGAATTATTAGGTATGGCTACTTCTTGTATGTAAAAAATTATGATGACGGAGTCATTTTTGATCATACCAATAAGTTTGGTATTCCAACAATTTGGCAAAGGAACGGGAAATTTATTACCTAATTGCTGCTGCCTATCAAAAATATATAATAAAAACTAGGCAAAGTCGAGAAATAAGCAAAGGAGAGAAATAGCATTTAAATATTATTATTTCCCCTAACGAAGATCGAACCCACAACCACAACGTTTCAAGTTAGATACTGTCTCACCTATCTCACTGCGATGACCTCAATATAAAGTAGTAACATATTTATACCCATACATATAAATGTATAGCGTTCTGCTATCACAATAGTCATTTCTCTTGGTCCGAAATATTCATCAATTTTGCTAGCAACAATGCATTGTATTGTGTTTCATGACAATTGACCTAACCAAGATATGCTAATCAAATCTGTGTAGAATGGCAGGAAATGGCCCTAGTATGAATTGCTTGTAGTATGTAGGGCTTATAGGTATCGATATCGTATACTCTAACTCTATACTATAGTTCTAACGCTACGTTAGAGCCCTCAAGGTTCAATAAGTAAATATTTATATGTTCTATTAATAATTAGAAACCGCTTAAACCTATGCAAGTTATTATTATTTTAGTTGTATTCCGCACACAGCAGGTTAGGTGAGGGAATCTTGAAACCTAGTGCACTCTGTTCCCATCAAAACACTTCTTCATTTCCGTTCTTCATTTTGCGCCGAATTCTGAAGGCATTGCGTGATGAGTGACGGAACTCAACGCCGCGATTTTCCTTCACACCAGAGCGAAGTGATGAAAATATTAATTATTTCGGATCGAACCAACAACCTGCCATGGCTTCTATCTGGAATTACAGCATTTAATTGACACCTAAAAGTATAATAGTTTAAGTCCAAAAAATGCAGAAAGAAAAATTGAAGCCATAAAATAATAACTGTAAAATCGGAAAATGACAAAAATCCGGCACGTTCAATTATAATAATGTAAAACTACGATAAGCTTTCGAGCTTATTTACTCGAATACATTTAAATACCTTTTATTTAATGCTTTTCATTTTAAATATTAATGAAACGGCTTTGTCTCTGCTACTGTGTATTAAAGATTAATAAAAAAAATAATGATAATGAATTTCATACTGGAATGTTGAACAGATCATATCAGCATCAGTAAATATTTAAATAAATTTTTATTAAGTCTTGCCTTTGATGATTTTTCTTTTGAGATTTATTACGTAACAATATATTGTGAATATTAGTATTCCTATGTTATATATCTAAGATATATAACCATAACGTTTAGCAACAAACAACATGAACATGCTAACTAAACGATGATGGTGTTTTTTTACCTTCACGTTGTATCCTGCACATAGCGGGGTAGGTATAGGGAACCTGGGAACCTAATGTTAAAACACGGAGTATGATGGTTTCAATTTTACTGAAAGTTATTAATAATGTGAAAAAAGCTTTTAAACAAAGTTTCCAGCAAACATAAACATAAAATGGAATATCATTAGCAAATGGAGGTACACTCCCTCGCTAACCCATCAAGCTATTATATATATCTTAATATTTTTCTATAGAAACTGCACCCTTTTCTTTATATAACGGCCATTAAGCTGTAAAACGCGCACATAAATAAGCAACATTAGGTTTGTGGACTCAATTTGAAGCTTTCTGAATAATGCAAATATTAGCTTTGTTTGAGACCAGTCGTGGCGGAGGGGCACCAGCATGCGAATGTAAGCGCCGTAGGTAGTGGGCTCGGTTTCCAATCGAGGAAATAAAATGTTTAAAATATTTTATTTTCTTCATTCCAAAATTTGCCTTGTTGCCAGAGACAAGGTATGAAAATATCAATAAATAATAATTAGTTCTCCGGAATGGAAATCGAACCCACAACCGTCGCCATAACAGCCTATTTGAGGTTTCAGCAACCTAAGGTAAATCTAATATAGTCGTGTACCAGTTGAAATAGGTCGGGGCAAAAGTATTTTCGTATTTTGAATGTATTATTAGTAATCAAACCTCTTTGGCTACACTCAAAGTAACTGGCAGGTTATAATACCATTAATTGTAAAATTTTGGAGATGCACTAAATTAAAAAGAAACTAGTTCCCGCGATTTTTCAATTCTTTTTCAAGCAAGCAAAATGAACGTATATGGCGAAGAATGTCGGTACATTTTAAAGTTTTATTACAAAAAAGGTAAAAATGCAACGAACGCTCCGAATAAAATTTGAGCGGTTTACGGACTTAATGCAGTATCAATAAGAGTAACACAAATATGATTTAAGCGTTTCACGTCTGGAAATTTTAGTGTGAAAGATGAGGTTCCCCCTGGCCGCCCTGTCAAAGATAAAATCAGTGTCATATTTGAGAAAGTGGCGCGAAATCGACATATTAGTAGCTACGACATTGCTGAAGAACTGGATCTTGATCATAAAATAGTTTTACGTCATTTACCTAAGTCCGGGTACAAGAAAAAACTTGACTTTTGAGTACCACATGATCTCACTGAGAGAAACCTAATGCAACGTGTTTCCATTTGCGATTCTTTGTTGAAACATGACAATTCCGGACTATTTCTTAAACAGTTGATTACGGATGATGAAAAATGGGTGACTTACGATAAAAATGTGTGAAAAAGATCATGGTCGAAGCATGGACAAGCCCCACGGCCGTGGCAAAACCCCGGCCTGAATCGGAACAAAGTGATACTATATGTATTACGATGGGATTGGAAAGTAATCTTCCACTATAAGCTTTTGCCACCGGGTAAAACTATCAATTTTGACCTCACAGCAACTGATGAGGTTAAAAAAAACTATTGAGAAAAACCAGCCGGAGCTTTTGAATAGGAAGGGCGTGGTATTCCACCACGACAACGCCAGACCGCACTTATCTATAAACACGCAGCAAAAATAGAGAGAGCCTGGTTGGGGTAAGTTGATGCATCCTCTGTATAGCCCTAACCTTGCTCCATCAGATTTCCACCTGTTTCGGTCATTACAAAACTCAACTCAACTCTTGCAAAACTCTTTAGGAGCATAAAGCTTACCTCAAAAGAACATTGTAAAGTACCTACGACTACTACGATTGTTTTTCCTTTCCTCTGTATCCCCCACACAGCAGGGCAGTCAGAGGAACTTAGTGTTAAGACACTCCTTTCCCATTTTTCGCCGAGTCTGGAGGCATTGCGTGTTGAGTGGCGTAACATAACCCCGAGCTTTGCCTCGTCATCAGGCCGATTAATATTTAGAAAAATTAAGAATTCCATAATTAGGTAAATATTAATAGTAAAACAAAAAAAAACTATAAAACCTTGAAACCGATTATACGATTCCGCGGAGAGTTCCGTAATAAATGTCATAATATATTATGCAGCTAGTTAATCATTGTCTGCACGAAGCGCTATTAAAACTTAAATAACTAGGTCAAACTATTGACTTATCGATAACTGTAGCTTAAGTTCTAATGTTATTTGCCTTACGTGGAAAAATATATTTTTTTACATTATATTATTTAAAGTAGTTTTTTGTTTTCTGTTATTGTAAAAAAAAAATGTTACGGGTCATTTTATCACGCATGTTTAGAGTTTTTATATTAATATTATTAAGGTCATTGATAAAATACATCGGTTGGATTCCGACTCAAGAAAATGTTCATTAAAATATTTGATATTTTAATTTCTTTACTCTGGTAAGCAAAGCGACGCGTTGAGTATCGCCACTCACCACGCAAAGTCTTCAGAACTCGGTGGAGAGCGGAGAACGGAAATATCTTTATGGGAACGAATTGTCTTATCAATGGGTTTCTTCTACCTACTCTGCTGTAAGCGGAATACAGCGTGAAGCTAATTAAACTTTCTTAAGTACGAATTTGGAAATTACGTAATTGAAATATGTAAAATATTGAGCAAGATATAAATTTGTGACAATTGTTTCTCTTTTCAACAGAGGCCAGTGTACAAAACGTGCACAGTAAACGCAAGTTATGGGTTTGATTCCGACTCAAGGAAATTAAATATTTGATATTTTCATTTCTTTGCTCTGGTAAGCAAAGTGGGGCGTTGAGTTTATGTTTATAAATTTGAAAATTACTTAATTGAAATATGTAACCTATTGAGCAAGATATAAATTCGTGGCAATTGTTTCTCTTTCCGCGTTAAAATTAGATTACAGATTAACATAATTTTTTTTGTCAAAAAGTAAACGAACGATGAGGAAAACGAACGCTGTGTTACTGTGTATTTATGACAATTATAAGATAATATAGAAATAATTTGAAAATTTAATAATTAAGCCATCTTGGTGCAGGGGCACAAAGATGTGACTGTATCGCGACGGGGTTTGATTCCTACTTTAGGAAGGGAATTATTATTTCTTAATATTTTTATTTCTTCGCTCTGGCACCAAGGCCCAGCATTGAGTTCCGCCACCTAAGACACAATGCTTCAAAAAATTCGTTGGAAAGTTGGGAACAGAGTGTCTTAACATTAGGTTCAATCTGTCTACCCTACTGTATGCGGGATACAGAGTGAAGCTGATAATAACTAAACATTGTTTCATGAAAACCAAACGTCAAAGGTAATGAATGATCAATTACTAATAAGAAAAGTAATTTAAAGTATTTAAATAATCTCTATATTTTATTATCAAAATTTATCTTTTATATTTCTCAATGTTAAATTTAGTATCGAGAGCTGTCAGATGCAGAGCTGCACTCGCGTTTAAGTTTAATGTACGGGAAGACTATCGAAGCATTGTGAACTATGATTCAATATATTTTTCTTATTTTTTTAGAAATATGTTATAATAAAATTTTAAAGTATGAAAATATTATTGTATATTTATGCATGTATTTAATTTATTTATTTATACACAAGAAATGTAATATAATAAGATTTTATGTAATATGATTATGATTTTTATATAAATGTCAAACTAATTTTAATAAAAAAAATAAGTTAAATCCAAATTATAATATTTTTCCAATATTTATAAAATATTTAATAAGAATAGTTTTTTTTAATATCAATAATTTAAAAAACGATATATTTTTTAAAATTTTATGTATTTTATAGAATAAATTGTAACTGACCGTATTTAAAATCTATTAATTTATATTTTTTTTTGATTTCAAGAAAGAATTTCCCTTTCATTAGAAAGAGACAGCCGTGCCTTGTTCGTCGGCTTCTCGTCGCCAAATCGATAACCTTGGCGTCACTTCTACGCAATTGCTAATTTTAATACTCTTTACTCAAAAGTTAATTTTAAAAAAGTAATTTGTTTCTATTAATATCGTAATAATAAAAAGAGAATATTAGAAATCTGATTTTCTTTTTATATAGCACTGAACAGTTAAATGGGACCGCAAACCATCGTACGCTTTGCGCATGTCACAATCTAAGAGCGGCCATCTTTCTTCGTGGTCCTACGTTAGCTCACCAAAAATATATATTTTTCTATATAAAATACTGTTCTAAATGTCTCTTAGTGAATAATTAATTGAATAAATTCATGTTTACAGTCTTATGTAGTAATCTAACTTAAACTCAGGTGTGAAGTGTAACATATCGCAGCGAGTGAAACTTTCGACACTGTTTTAAACTTTCGAGTGAAAACTTCAGGTAAAACTTTGTTTAAATCTAAACTTTTATCATTGAAAAATAATAAAATAACCATTCAATATTCAATTTAAATTAAATATACATAAAAAATATTTAAAAATCACAAAAAAAATAAAAAAAAAATTAAAAAAATATTTATATGTATTTTTAAATTAAAATAAAAACTTTTTACAACTTTTCCGAGGTACTCACGCAACATGGTCCGCCTGCGGCAGGAAAGCGACCGCCAGCGCTAGTAAAAGCGCGGTGGTGCGGCCGCTCATAGCGTTGGACTGGGTATCATAGCCGACCCGCGCAACACAACCGTCGTCGGACGGCCAACTGAGAGTTGCACATGTAAAGTAAAAACCATATCGATTGTCGCTTGTGGCGCTGTCTACAGCTGCGCCGTCGCTTTATTCCTAATTACTCAAACCATCGAAATTTCCCCATGTCTTTAGAAAAGTTTTGATCTAATCTAAATCTTATATAAGATATTTACAAAAAAAAAAAAATTTTTTATTAATTCGCATTTTGTATGACATTGTGGTTGAAAACAAAATATTATGGGCAAAAAGTATTATGACCATTTGACATTTGAACTATACAGCCATCTTACTTTAAAAAGGCTTGGATTAGAGGAGCCAATGACAGTGTCCGATTTCGCGCAGACGCAGTGCCCGCCACTGTAATCGCTCTGTGGGGCGGTCGCTTGATTTAAACTTTAGCTTGGCGTCCACGTGGTCGGAAACTTTTTAGCACATCTTTATGTAAATAAAAAAAATATTGAAAATGAAATAAGCACGTCAGATTAAGAATAAAAGTGTTTAAAAAAAATGTACACGACCAAGATTTTTTTTAATTAGTATTCATTTTTTCACCCTCACGCTGTATCCTGCACAAAGAAAAGTAGGCTAAATGAAAATATTAAATATTTCATTTCCCCGAGTGGGAATCGAAACTACAGCCGTCGTGTTTATAATCTCTCACTTGTACCCCTGTGCCACGACAGGCTCGATAAATTAATATATTGGTAAAATTTTTAATTTTCACTATTTTAACCTTTACATCAATTGCTAATAAAATCAAATCATATTAAATCAGCTTCATGCTGTAGGTACTCTGCAGAGAGCAGGGTAGAAGGAACCTAGTAATAAGACGTTCCCGTTTCCCACTTTCCGCCGAATTCTGGAGGCATTACGGGATGAGTAATGGAAGTCAACGGCGTACTTTGCCTCGACACCAGAGAAAAGAAATGAAAATATAAATTTCAATAAATATTTCATCTTTCCGAGTGGGGATCGAACCCACAACAAGTCGATTTTACAGTCACACTTTGTGCCCCTGCGCCACGATTATTACTAACACGCTTCTACTAGGTCGACTTGTAACTGTGTAGCAAAATGCAAGAAATCTAAATTTGATCCAAGAGTAATAATTATATCATATCGAAACTCGGCAGTTATACGTAGTTTAGGTGACTATACAATAATATAGTATTATAAAGAACTTAGGCTCATACCTCCTACATCTTTATCGAGTCTTGTATGACTTAGTATTCAAAAGCGTATTTTTTTAAAACTAACTACTAATTAAATTATTATCTATCACAGTAATTTATTTTGATACAATTATGTAAACACAAAAAATGTAATCTAAAATCATTGACGTATTTTAATGTAAGATCTTAATCAAAGCGCCTTGATTAGGAGCTTCGAGGTTTGGGGTTTTAAAGGCACGTAGAGTATGTTATGGTATCGTATGGAATCCTATAGAAACTGAATTACTGTAAGATCGTTTATTATTTGTATTTAATACAATAATAAACTATCTTTCAGTAATAACTAAATACATTATAATATATGAGTAATTTTGAGGTTACTCACGGCGCAGGGACACAAAGCGCGACTGTAACCGTGGCAAGTTATGCGTTCAAATCCCACTCGCGGAAATGTAATTTTTAATAGAAAATTGCGTACCGTTACTCAATACGCAATACATCCTTAGGTTTTCTCTGCCTACCCTGCTGTGTGCGGGATACAGCGTGACGCTACAAAACTTCTTAATTTACGTAGATAAATAATATCATTACTACGTCGTTTAAATTTCAAATATCCGGATATCGATTTAGTAAATCGATTTAGAAAAATAAATTTAGATAAAAATAAAAAAAAAACTAAACATTTAAATACTTTCATTCACATGATACTTATAGCTGAAAAGTTAACGAGAAACTAATATAACACAAATCATTACACAATTGTTACTATATTTTTTTTTATTGGTAATTCCTATCTGAAACGTCGAGGAAATTGATGTAATTTAAATATAATTACGACTCCCTATGTATCTTTGAAATAGAATACGTACATTTTCTTTAACGTATAAAAAAATATGCATTATAATATATTCTAAAACATTTAAAGCTTCCAACAAGAGTATTTTGGAATCTTAGATGAGAATAATATATTATACCAATGCTTATTTGAAACCACAAAAGTGATTTGATGGATTATAATTTTCCTTTTGTGCATATGACAGCGGACGAGAACCGCAAATTTAATAGTCGGTCCACTATTTAAAAGTAGATATATTATAAAAATGTTATTGTAAACTTAGTGTTTAGCTAAACCTATTTGAACAACGATTTCTGTTTTTAAATATCATTGTGAAAAATTAAAGAATTGGTGCTAATTATTTGCATTCAAATATAAATATTTATCTGCAAAAAGTTTATTTTTTTAAAGAAAAATAATTTTTAAAAGATTATTAAAACGTCATTTTAGGTTATCAGTGAAACTGGAAAGAAAATGTCTTGAACAAAACGCATAAAATTATCTTCTTTAATGAATATCTAACAGTAGGCGTCAAAGGGCTGATGATGATGATAATGATAACAGAAGAGAAAACTTGTAATTATGTAAGCTTTTTTTAAAATTGATAGTGTGAATTTATTACGTGGATAAATAAAATGAAAATAACATACTTTCGACGGACTCTGTAGTTAAAGTACTAAAATTAAGCACAGCCCACAGTTATTGCTTAAACTTTATTTTTGCTCAGTATAGATACATTTTAAAACCAATTCGGTGAATTATGTTATAAAGAAACCGGAATCCGAAACAAGTACAGCAAAAACAAATGAAATAGGCTAGCATATAGATATTATACTCCAAAATAATATTTATATAAAAGAAGAAATCTTCTTTTACACATTAAATTTGATTTTAAAATCGTAATTTTAAACGTCTAATTCGCATCTCCACACATTCAACTGATTCATGTAAACATACTTAATGTAATATTTTTAATTAATATTAAAATTTTATACAATGTTAATACAAAAATAAATTGAAATTCTGAATCTAAACAACATTGGACATTCAAATAACGTAGTGTAAACTCGAAATTGTCAAAAAGAAAACTTTCCTTGTTGTAATGTTCCTATTACTGCCGACTTTTTAATGTATGAAGCAATAAAGGTGCACGGATGCTGGACATAAATCTACGTAATAAAAACTTCAACGAGCGCAGTTTGTTTATTAGTGCATAGGATACGTTTAATTAAGGCGTTAAGAAGTGGGAACGAAGTGATATGTAACTACGTTCTGTTTATCTTTACTGCAATGTATGAGTGAAGCCTAATAAGGTTATGATATCGGAATCATTCAAATTTTGTTAATTATAATAGTCACTCTACACTGTCAGCTTCCACAACAATTAAAAAGTGTGTATTTTGAGTAAAACATAGTTGTAACTATGATCTACTCTCCAGTAGATCATAGTCCACATCCACGCTTCACGCTGTATCCCGCACACAGCAGGGTAGGCAGAGGGACCCTGTTAAGACACTCCGTTCCCCACTTTCTGCCGAATTCTGGAGGCATTGCGTGTTGAGTGGCAGAACTCAACGCCGCGCTTAACCTCGACACCAGAGCGAAGAAATGGAAATATAAATTTAAGTAA
>DWQW01008746.1:0-13614 GCA_018249695.1 Heliconius erato demophoon
AAAATTTGTTGGACAATGGATTGGTACAACTTATATCAGATATCTTGGTAAAAGGACTATATTTGCTAAGTTTCCTAAATATGTTTTTAGGGAACAATCTGACGTTCAGTAAAAAAACTTCCACCACGCCGTAACCTGAGCCAATTAGGATACTATATTTTCATTTAAAATATCTTTAGTTAGTTATTTTTGTAGGAAGAAATCTTCTTATGTACTTATTTAGATAACATAAAGTAATAAAAAAATTAATAGAGCGTTAGTCAAATGTATACGATGATTATTCCATTTATTTACCAATGCATGCAATTTTAATTATTTTTTAGAAAATTAAATTATCTTTTAGAAAAGTTAACGGGACTCAAATCGGCGTAGATTTGCTTATAAGCTGTCCAAGACCTCTGACAACTAAGCCATTATTATCAAGAAACATTGAAATTCTTTAATGCTTGTTGTTTTGAAATTCTTTAATACTTTATTTCATGGTGCAAGAGTAACAATTTATTAAATATATTTAACGATTGAGCTTGAAGCTTCTGTTGGACGCGGTCAAACTTTTAACTAATATCAATGTATTAGTTAAAAGTTAGACCGCGTCCCACAGACGCTTCAAAGCTCAACTGCGGAACGTTGTTTTAAACTTTAGGTGGCAAACGATTTTCATGTTTTATCGTTATTTTAAACATAATTTGGTTTTGACGCCATTCTCCGGATATTAGTTGTAGTTAATATTAAGGGTATTACAGTAAGGACTTCTATAACTAAATGAGGAAGGGCAAACGACGTAGGGCAGGCTAAGACTCCACTATTCGACCATCTGTCTGTCTGTCCGTGAATCACCAGGCTGTATCTCATGAACCGTTATAGTTAGACAGTTTAAATTTTCACAGATCATTTATTTCTGTAGGCACTATGCAATAAAGACTATAAAATTGAATAAATTGAACATTTGTGGGAGATTTCTCGTACAAAAAATGTGATTTTATTGCTATTTTAATAGGTAATGGTACGGAATCTTTCGTTGCGCGATTCCGTGCGCACATGGCCGGTTTTTTGTCTTCGAAATTCATTGATTTAGTAATAAACTAAGCAAAACCAAGGCACATCGCTGGCATTCAATATATTATATCCTTATTTCCGTATGAAACAGCAACTAGCTTTCTTCGTAAACCCATATCTCAGCGTACCCAAGTACGTATACACACTAAGGTCACAGCCGGTACACGCAAGTTTAGCTACTCGGGTCCACATTTAGATCTTCATCGGGCGAAGGTTAATTGTACGGTACGTCATTTGATTTTATTGGGTCGAACGCCGAAGGGTTAGGCCGGAGGGACCGTATATCGTAAAATAAGAATAAAAGGAATACACGACCCGCTACGGACGAAGTAATTGACAATTTTCTCATCATCACATACAATATGGCTGTTGTTGTTTTCCGTCTTAGATTCTTAAATGGATGGAGTATTTTGGATTCATTTTCAATATTCGTTTTTTTTAGTTTTTATATCAAAAAACATTTGTAACAGATTTCATATTGTATCCCGCACGTAGCAAGGTAGGCATAGGGAACCTAGTGTTAAGGCACTCCGTTCCCCATTTTCCGCCAAATTCTGGAGACATTGCGTGTTTTGTTTCGAAACGAAAATATTTAATATTTCGTTTCCCCGAATGGGAGTCAAACCCACAACCTTTCACGCCTACAGTCACACTACAAAATATCCAATATAAGTCTCCTTTTTAAATATTATCCAACACTGATTTACGATACTGATAACGTGCGAAGTGCATGGAGATCTGAATATAACGCGCGTGGGCGGCGTGATGCATGGATATCATTGATGATTATTTATAGCTGTACATATTGTAAATTACACCCACTGATCTTGTAGGGACGCAGTCTGTTTGTTTATAAATATCATGTCTATGTTGGTAAATAATTAATTTTATTTGTTATTCGAGTGCTGAGAATTTGGAACGGTATATTTCTGTATATTATATGTATGTAACAGTTATATATTTTTTAGAATATTTATCTTTTCTTTTAGCTTTAGCAGGGTAGGCAGCCTAGTGTTAAGACATTCTGCTGTCCACTTTTCACAGAATTCAGAATGCGTTGAGTGGTGGAATTCAACGCCGCCCTTTGCCTCGACACCAGAGCGAAGAAATAAAAATATAATTTTTTTTACTCTGAGTGAGAATCGAACTCTCCAACCTGCCCCGCTTACAGTTACACGTTTGTGCCCCTGCGCCACGACGGGCCTCAAATTCTATTATTATTTTTTTAATATTATTCATAAGTTTATTTATATTAAACTATAAATAATAATTATTTCCCATAAAGAAAACGAACAACATAAAAACAACATAACATTTTTTTGCCGTGTGATTCCGGCCTAGAATAGGATCATCCTGGTACTGGTGGTGTCGTAAGAGACGACTAAAGTACGTGTGGTAGAGTCACGTCGCCAGCAATGGCAACACGCATGGGCAGACTCGACCGGATCATTACCACCCCCGGCATTTAAAACCGGCGTGTAGTAGTGGCTGTATGTCACTGCGTTTCGCATCAGGTAATGCCGGGCTCCGGCGCCCAACACACCTTACAGGCAGGCAACGCACCTGTAGCTCCTCTGGTGCTGCACGGGGTCGTGGGCGGCGGTAGTCACTTACCATCAGGTGACCCGCACGCTCGTTTGCCTTGTCTTTTCCATAAAAAAAAACATCAAAAATCCACCAAATACAACAAAATACAGATTCCGTATATTGAATTTGTCAATATAACGTACACAATCGTAACACAATTTCAGTTCACCGGATGTGGGGCCGGGCGGACCCGGTTAATTACCGGATTCGACGGTAATTACGTTTCCCGGGCGACGCGACGGGCCATCCGAACAATTAACTATCATTTGGTTCCCTCGTTACTTCCCTACGTATGTATGTATTGTATGTATTGTATACTGTACGGATGTAAAGAGGCTTTTATTACAATGGCCTTAAAGATCATATTACAATGATATTAAAGTCCATCTCGAATTTTGAATTTGTGTCGTTTATTGTTATTTTGTAGTATGGTAGAATAATATGCTACTACATGTTTAACTTTTCAGCTTTCAAGTAGAAATTGTGGAAATGTTTCTCGTTTTAAATATACCTGTATTTAAGAGAAGAATATATATGAATTTATCTATTCTATACTAAAATTCAATAAAATTAAAATATGTTTTACTTGGTATATAATATAAATAAGCTCTCATAATGTTTTCAGAAATATTATAAAATGTACTTTTGTTTTTTATTTGCTCCATGCAGATAATGGACAAAATAAAAAAAATCAGCTTCACGCTGTATCCCGCACACAGCAGGGTAGGCAGAGGGAGGTTCCCTTTGTTATGTTATGTTAAGACAATCTGTTACCCACGTTCTGCCGTATTCTGGAGGCATTGAGTGTTGAGTGGCAGAACTCAACGCCGTGTTTTGCCCCGAGACCAGAGCGAAGAAATGGAAATATAAATTTAAGCAAATATTTCGTCTCCTCGAGTGGGGATCGAACCCACAACCGACTGTTTTTACAGTCACAATATGTGCCCCTGCGCCACGACTGGCCTGTAATAGATAATGGATATTTTTATAAATATTTAAGTTATAATTATTGAATCATGGCACAGTAGATTTTCAGCAGTTTGACTGAAAACGTGACGACTATGGGTTCGATTCCCACTCGGAGTAATAAACTATTTTCATTACCTTACTCCGGTAACAAGAAAAATTGAGTTATTCATTAGACATATACAAACAACACATGCTAAAGAATAAAAATTGGTGACAAAATTGGGCTGGTTGTGATACGTTTTAATTAAATTTCTTACTCTATTTTAACTGGGACTAGCGAATAATCCAATTTTTCAGAGAGGTATTGTCGATGCACATTTACTCTGTCGTACTGTAATTGCTGTCTCGTGCGCCGACGGTGGGTTCGACAGCTTGTCTGACTTGCCGTAACTGAGAACGCATCGTAGCGGATGTGTTTTAAGGCTGAAAGATGAGTTACTGCTCGGTTTCTTTTAATTTTAAGTTTTAGTGAATTTTAATTTACTACAATTTAGAATTAAAAGACTATAAAGTTCTATTCTTTCTAAAACAAATGGCCCAAGATTATTACGCAGCGTCTTTATCTTAAAAAAACCAGTCAAATGCGAGTCGAATTCGTATTCTGAGGGTTCTCTACCAATCTCAGGATGTCAAAGTAAAGTACAGTTTATAAAAGTTGACAAACTTAAGTTTGGGGACGTAAGCACTCATTTTGTGTGAAATAAACAGCTAATGTAAGTTTGATATGTTTTTTTCTATGAAATACCCATAAATCTGCAGGGCGCAGGCCAATTTTACTCAAGGAAATGAAATATAGAATATTATAAAATATTTCATTTATTACTTACCCAGGTTCCCTCTGGTTACTACTATATTTGCAGGATACAGCGTGAAGCTAAAAAAAATGTATAGTGATGTGTTTCACCTGCTTGTGATTTTATTTAAATATCATAAAACATACATACACACAAAGTTTATTTGCATAACAAAGCCACTTAAGAAATCAACCAAAAACAACATTTTTAAATATCCATAAAGATTCAAGAGCAAAACGCTGGAGAATATTTCATTGTCAGTTGGCACTGATTCGTCTTTGTCGAGTTTTGCATTCCGCAGATGGTGTTCCGCGTCAAACGGCGAATAAGCTCGTTCATTTCATCCGTTCTCGTTCTCGTTCCCGTTCTCGTTGTCGTGCCCGTATGTAAAATTGTGACTGGAATATTCCTTATTCTTCACTTACATAATTCATGCTGGAATTGGAATTTTGTTGTATGCGCTTCAAATTTTAAAATGGATTCTGTAAAATTGAGCTGTGTTTCGACTGTATAAAAATGTTGTGAAGTAAAATTGAACTGTGTTTCAACTATATACGAAATCAAAGTATCTAATATTAAAGTTTTTTTCCTTTTGTGATTTAAAGCAGCTTCGCGCTGTTTCCGTATGGCAAGGGTAGGCAAAGGGAACGTGTGTGTATTGTTAAGGTACTCCGTTCCTCACTTTCTGCTCGTTTTTCAAGATATTGCGCATTAAGAGATGGAACTTAACGCCGCGATATTTTTCTTGTTAACAGAGCGACATAATGAAAATAATTCATTTTCCCAAGTGAGAATCGAGTCCACCATCATCGTGCTTACAGTCAGGCGCTTTGCTACTCCACGACGGTTTAAACTTTTATGATTTAAAATGTTAAATAATACCGATGATTACTACATTTTTCTTTTACTTATTTTTTTGTTTAGCATAAAGTATACAAAAAAAATATTGCAACGGCAACACTGAATTGTGTCTCGTCGAGTAAGCAATATTTCTAACAGATTTTGATCAAGTTCATTGTACTCTAATTGATATTTTTTTTAATTGTGTAACAATTAAAGTTTCGTTCTGAAGCTTTATTTCTTTTTATATTGACATTTGTAAACTATTAAACTTTTTTCTTTAGTCAATATGGTAATATTTCGCAACGTTTTTCTATATAAATATAGGAATTTCGAAAGGCACAAGACTGGTAATTGGACGGGTAGGAAGGGCCAGTCATGCGGCAACCCCAGTACCGCCTGGTTGACTTTTGAGCGGCCAATTTATTTCACCGAATACCCGAGCGCCGGTGCTAAATTATTTCTTTCCTGAATAATCAATATTAGTCAAAATAGTTTAGTTGAGGCCAGACCTGGCGCAAGTGTGACTGTAAAATCTACTGGTTGTGGGTTCGATCCCCACTCGAGGAAATGAAATATTTATTTACATTTATATTTTCATTTCTTCGCTATGGTGTCGAGGCAAAAGCGCGGCGCTGAGTTCCGCCACTCAACACGCAATGCCTTCTGTTGTGATTTAAGGAGCGAAGACATGTTCTATAATACTGTAAAACATTGTTTTGTTCTATCACCAATAGTTTCCGTAGCGCACGCGATGATAGAATTTTTAAGATCAATTTCTGCACACCTTGGGTTACATTATTGCATTTTTATTAGGGATTTAATCTTTTTTGACAATATAATATAGTCTATTTTGGTCAGTGAAGATGCAACTTTCTAATAGAGAAAGAAATTTTGAAATCGGTCCGGTAGTTTTTGTGTGAAAACAATACAAACATACATACAAAAATACAAATCTTTCCTCTTTATAATATTAGTATAGATTAGTATAGAAGTATAGATATAGATGGGTAGGTTAAATAATTTGCATGTGTTTCACTTCCAACAAAACTACTTAATTATTAAATCTTCATCTTCAAAGGTCAGCAGTTCAGCTAATAATAGAGATAGAGATGGAGAAAGGATGTGTCACGTTTCCGAATATTGGTCTAACAAGCTTGGCGACGCCTTCAAGTAGAAACATTGTGCTTTGTTATACAAGCTTGCACTGTTATTGGCACGTACGGGTACATTCTACATACTAAAGTGTGATTTTTCCTTGTGGTTTTACGATAGCTCACAGCGTGGGCGGGCGCTGCATCATTTATTGTGTATGCTGTTGAATATGAAATGTGATAGTAGTTACTGGGATTGCAGTTTTTCGTTGTGTATGTATGTATGTATGTAAATTCACATGTCGTCATTCACGTATCGTCGGCTTAGAGTGTAAACCCGCTATAGCGTGTCGAGTAAATTTTGTAGAGACTAAATTTTTTTTAAAAAATAGTATCAGTATACAATTTTAAAAATTGATTTGTTTCATCAAATAAAGTAAAGGGTTTTGTATTTTTTTTTTGTAATGGTATTAAAATATACGAGTACCTAACAACAAAAAATAGATTAAGCAGGTTTACGATTAAGATTTGAGTTTGTTTAAGATTTACTCTTTCGTTATGATTATATTAGAGGAAAATGAGGCCCAGGAACTATATGCATATGTAGATGATAGTATATTTCAGTTAAGTAAAATTGTATTAAGCCCGTCGTGGCGCAGGGACACATATAGGTTCGGTACCCACGCGAGGAAATTAAATATTTAATATTTTCATTTCTCTGCTCTGATAACGAGGCAAAGCGCGGCGTTGAATACCGCCATTCAACATGCAATGCCTCCAGAATTCGGCGGAGAGTTAGTTAAATTATAATTTAATGAGACCAATTCAAATTAAAATTTTAGGCTAGTCTTTTGGCTATGGTTATCCTAAGCTAACATTTTCATGTGAAACTACCGCCGCTCGTCTATAAATCCGGACTCCCATATAAACTTGGACGTTCGCAGAACAACAGCGTTAATAAACGTGCAAAAATAAACGTGCGGCAAATAGTAAGTTGATATTATTAATATCTTGTCAACTATTTAACCTTATTACAGTTATACTTCACTTTTCACTGAATATATTGTTGTTATCGTTCTAGAAATAATTATATCCATATTAATAACGTCGCCTTGTTTACATATATTTGTATGTGACCTATACTTATCAATTAGGTATTTGTATGATAGATTATAATCAGGGCATAGAAATATCAAAATATATTAAAATATATGTTATATATATATATTATTTTTTATAAATAATTACATTACTTAACAGAAAAGAAATGTTATATTATTTTACATGTATATACTAACTAAATGTAATATTTTTTATGGTGAATAAAATGTATTTATTATACTAAACTGTTTACCACACTTGCTTAAAAAATGCTTATTATATCACAAATATTTCATTTATATTACTACTATAAATAAAACATGTTATATTTTGTGGATAACATTTTATTCAAATTGTTAACAATAGACACATCTTGAAATATTTAACTTCTAAGATCTTGCGTATACGACTTTACATTATACCTAAGCTTCTCAGACAGCTTCGATAACGATACAGGCTGTTATCAAACCGACAATCCAAGTCCAAGCGACATTTGTTCTTGTGGATGACGAGAATGTGATCGTGTCGTGTTAAAATGGACATTAAAAGGCTAATTCATTGTTTATTATTTTTCATTGTAATAAACGTTTTAAAATGCATAGAAACAAAGGAGCTAAACCATGCTTCACCTCCTATAGGATACGGCTTAAAATCTAAATCGGAATCATCAAATAAATTTTGGTTGTATTGGAAAGCTAAACTGGACTCACCAAACGTAAAACGTATAAGAAAATCAAGATCTCCAGGTGCTGGATTTGATTATACAAGCTCTGATGATAACGATTATTACGACGATAGTCATTTGTATCTAAATAAAAAATTTCCTTTAGTAGGATTATTCGGAAGCACGTTTTTTTACAATCCAGCTAATGCTCCATATTGTCAGAGAGGCGGTAAATCCTCGTCTCGTCGTCCATATAAGCTCCTTGACTACGAATACGACAGCAATCCATTTAATAGCGCGCATGGCCACATTCCGAAACCTCCGCCTGAGTTTCGTGGGTCGGTCTTCAAGTAAGCTATAGGATATTGGTTAAAATTTCAGTTGTAAATTACAATTTTTTTTATATTATCTTTTGTTTATTTCAAAACAATGTTTATAATATTTTTTTTTTAGATATATGCAATTTAGATCAATAATAAAAGATTACAATTATCTGTGTTTTAATAAACTACTAGCTAGTGATATTTGAATTAGTAAGAAAATGATATATCTTTAATATCAACAAATACAAACTATAAAAAATTGTTGAAAATTTATAGCATTCCAGAATTTACAATATGAAATATCTAATATGAAATATTTCTTAATAGAGAAGCTCCTAAAGTAGCATTGCTCATACATTAGTCTCAAAGACTATATTCCATGTTTACAATTCTAGAAATTGTATCTAAATTCTGTGGTTTGCTTTGACTCTGGACTACTTTGGAGAGTACGTTAAATTTATTAATATCTGTAGTAGTATATACGGTTTTCACATAAAATTAAACAGATATATGTCGTATTATTTATTACTAAAATAATTTAGTAATAAATAATATGAAAGGAAATTGAGGCCAGTTGTGGTGCTGGGGCACAAAATGTGCCTGTAAATCGACTGGTTGTGGGTTCGATCCCCACTCGAGGAGATAAAATATTTATTTACATTAACATTTTCATTTTTTTGCTCTGGTGTAGAGGGGAAAGCGCGACGTTGAGTTCCGCCACTCAATACGCAATGCCTCCAGATATTGGCGAAATGTGGGCAACGGGGTGTCTTAACACTAGGTTCCCTCTGCCTACCCTGCTGTGTGCGGGATACAGCGTGAAGTTAAAAATATATATTGTTTTCGAAAAGGCAAACAAACAACATAATTAAACATACTCGTAATTTTCGTCTACTTCCTCCTCCTCTCCCTCCCCTCCATTTCCTCTGAGTAACAGTTAGATACGAGTGGGGTAACGAAATCTATCGACAAAGTTAGTTTTAATTGGATCAATATTCATATATTTGTTCAAAAAATAAGCGTGAAGCAAAAAAAAAAACATGTATGTGCGGCATTGAGAACCGCACAAATGTAAAATTTGAACATGTTAATTAATATAAGAAGAAAAACCTTTTACAGCAAGAAATAATAATATTTTATAACTGGATACTTTGGTATTTACCATAATAGAGTCCATAATATTAAACGACTTTCATTTTAGTTTTATCATTAAGTCCATCTAGAAACAGTATAAAAATTTGAACGAAGTGGGAATTGAACCCGCACTCTTTCAAACCACCCGGCATTTTTTTTATATAATTCTCAAATATATAATAATTTCTTTGCTTATTTCACGAACAACATATTAAAATATATCAAAAATAACATCAAACATATCTGCTATCTTGAAATATTATTTATGTTATGTATTAGAAAGCGCCCTAGAGCAGAAATAATCTTAGATTACAACTTTATAGCTCACATCGGCAACATTTAGCCACTATTCGCATTTTGCCTCGCAGCTACGTACCAGTATTGCAATGCTCGAGCTCGAGCGTCCAGAAACTGAAATTACTGGGGTCCCTATGGGTATCAAAATTTGTGCATACCGTTTCGCTCGTATTCGACAATTTGAATTTTCATATCAGAGTGAATGGAAGTTATGCGCTTCGTTGGTTCGTCGAGTTATTTATTGTACTGCGAGCAAAAGGTATTGTCACTGTATATTTTATGAGTACATATTTTGTTAGTATATGATATGAGTATGGGCTTGTATCTTAATAAGATTTTTTTACTGAATATAATATAATATTTGCTTTTTTTATTCCATTTATGTTCCACTTAATCCATGCTTATAAAAATCAATTAAGTGTGAGTTGGACTCGCCCTTCGTGGGTTCCGTACCAATTTCAGGATTTTAGGCCAACGGGAAGTGCAACTTATAAAAAATGCCTAACTTAAGGTTGTAGGTGTATGCTCTTATTTTTTCTGAAATGAAACACAATTATATTTAATAGTTGTTATATGAAATATTTATATAAATTTCCATTTTTCAGATTATTTCCTTTATTTGTGTCTCATAATTGAAGATCTGTAGGTAATAACCCTAAAAGTCTTTACGCGGCGAATAAAGTTTGAGACCAGTCGGTCATTGGCGTAAGGCCACAAGCATGCTGTAAACGCGATAGGCTGTGCTATCGATTATCACTCGAGGAAATGAAATATGTAGTATTTTCATTTCGTTGAGTTCCACAATACGCAGCGTGTAGCTAAAAAAGAGTTTCATAATTGTAGGTTCACAGGAAGTGCGTACTTTATAGGTTACCGATAACAAAACGATAACGCGGCGAATTTTGTACAAAACGCAGGAAAACGATGCAAAAACGCTCGTAAATTTTTATTGCGTTGACTTAGAAGCTATATTTGATATTAATTTCAGATTCATACCTCCACGTGATCTCAAGATAAATAGAAATCTTGACAGACGGACAATAAAGTGATAATATAAGAGTTCCGTTCCTTTTGAGGTACGGAACTCTAGAAGGCACAGACGTTTAAGCTTGTAGACTAAAGCAACTCCATAAATAAAGAAAATATATTTCTTATATACATATACTAAATGTATTTCAACAATATAATTTCCGAAACTTAAAATATTCAAACGTATGCATGTAACATAAGTTGTAGAAGGCAACATAGCTTGTAGAATAAAATATCAATGAAACTGTTGTTGCACAAACTTCGTCATGCAGTGAACATAATATTTGTTCGAAAACCACGAAGTTTACTTGCCAAGGCTGCTTGCTTGTGAATTATAACGCTGCAAGAGTAATAATGTGGCTGGACGAGAAACGAGAACTAGGTAAGAAAAACTGTAAAACATTGTTATATAAAGTGACATTTCTTACTTATTCTTAGTTTTTTTTGTACATCGGGACGGACGGACAATGTCTGATTGTAAACGAGATGGGGTTCGAATTCGGCTGAACTCAATGGGAATTATTGATATTATTTTAAGACAGAGTGCGACGTTGAGCTCCATCTCCATCACTCAATGCGCAATGTCTCGAATAAGCATGATGACATATTTAAAAAAAAATGTTCTATTATGTTGAGAAATATATTCCAATAAAACAACGCACATATATCACATTTATGCAAAAAATAATAAAAAAAGATTCAGTATTCATAAAAAAAACCATTTTAATTTGAAAATTTAAAAATCGCACCAAACATGTCGAATGGCGTCGCTTTCAACGTCAAGTCTGAGTTATCTGTCAATACAATTGCATACAATACAAAATGTCAATTCGTTTGTTTACCAAGCCGTGACGTCAATCGCTTTGTTTGGTGTTCATCATATCATGGCTGCTTGCCGTATTTTGTAGTTATTTTTTTCTAAATACTTATTAACTCTTCATTTAATAATAAGTAAATGCATGTATCGTAATCTATATATATATATAGGCTTTAATTAATTAAATACACAATTTTAGTGTATTATATTTTTCTTGTTGTCGTCATGCCTATTCAGTGGGAAAGCGTACAATGGGGTATCTTACTAGAGAGAAATAAAAAACACCATATTTCGATCATGACTTTATATAAAACAAAAAAAAATCGATAATGATCAATTAAATGAAAAAATAACATTATCTATATACGAAATTTTTATAAATTTATCAAATAAGATATAAAAAAAATGTGAATGTGTAAGATCTGACATACGAGGTAATATAGTATATTAAAATAAAACTCTTAATTAACACTCAATGTCTCGAATCTTTGACTCAAAACTTTTGTTTACTAAATTGTAAATATTTATAATTAAGTATATATACACTTGTGGCAGCTATTTCTTTTAAAAGAAATTGCAAATGAAACTTTTCTTTGTTCCTTGTGTTATTAACGAAGTTGCCTTCCCGAGAACCACGATTTTTAAGAAACCACTCTAAATACTGAATCGGAATGGAATTTTAACCGGAAAAACTTTCTTGGAAAATGAAAATGTCAGCAAATAGGTACTATTTTTCATTTAAAGCTTAGGTAAAGTTTCTGAAGAGTACCTATATACTATGTTTAGGTAGAGCTAAAGAATACCTATGTGTTTTGTAAGAATACGTGAATAGTAAGAGATTGTATGGAATTATATTATTTTGTCTATTTACAATAAATATAGTGGATTTACAAATGATATGGTAATATAAAACAAGTAATAATTCTATAGTAAATAGGATACAGAGCTAGCATATATAAAAAATATATATAACCAATATCCGCAAATTTTATTATACACTATAAATAGTATCTTTAAGTGAGTTCAGCGAATTTAACAAAATTACCAAAAAACCTAATGTGTCTAGGTTTTAATAATATTATACAACACACAACATCTTCTTCAATATCACCGCCAGTTATAAAGATATTCCTATATAATACGATATCCTATAGAGAAGTTCCGATCGTATGAAAAAGGAACGGCAGCTAATATAGAGTCGTAGTAATTGTATGAAAAGATTGCGCGCCTGCATGTACCCGCAGCGTGTCGGTATTCACTTTATTGCTCTACCGAATGCATTGTTAGGTGTTGGAGTGTCTTCCACAATACTTTCAAGGCAGTTAAGCCTTAACCGTCGCGTGGGACGCACGAGCTAAAGGTTAGTAGTGATGTCTGAAGAACTCTATAAAATTTGCCTCGTTTAGAAATTGTTGCTTCTAATCGAAGTAATTTAGTTATTATCTTAATTTTCATATCTTTACTATATTGGTTAAGGTTTTATTAGAAGAAAAATAAGTTAGGTGATAGTCAGACTCGTCCACTAAGGCTTTCGTACCAATTTCAGGATTGTAAATCAACGGGAAGTACCCTATAGGTTTTAATTACACGGCGAATTTTATACAAAATGCAGTAAAATCCATACATAAATCCTTGTATCCTCTTAAAAGCTTGATTTTTTGAAGTTCTTGAGATAAATGGTCTTGACAGATGAACAACAAAGTGATCCTATAAGGGTTCTGTATGTACCTTTTGAGGTACGGACCCCAAAAAAGCAGGTTAAGCAGCTAAGTTTCATGTGTTTTGATGACCTGTAGAGCGTATAAAATGTTTAGTATAATCCATTTGCATATAATCAGTAATAACGTCAGGTACAGCACCAAATGACCGAAGATAAGGTTTATAGCTTTTTCAAGTAAAAAAGCACTTA
>DWQW01008747.1:0-13612 GCA_018249695.1 Heliconius erato demophoon
TACCTTTAAGCGCACGCAATTTATACGATACAAAATTGTGATCACATGATAAGTAGTAGTAAGATATCGTCGTAGTAGTGACCTCGAGCGGAAATGTTGAAGCATTTTGTAAGTAAAATACTGAAGTCCAATTTACATAAACTTCATAGATAAATTAAATTGCGTATTGAAAGTATAAACAGAAATATTAAGTTAATCATGAGAGATCTGGCCTTAATTACTTTTTTTTTGTAAAAAGAAGCTCTTATTAAATTAAAAAAAAACAAAAAAATATATATATATATACGAAAATCAATCAAGTCTCAGAATAAACACACATATAATTCGATCAAAGAGAGCATTTCTAAGAATTACATTTACAGTAATGTAGCAATGAATAAACACAGCAAAGTAGAATTATTTTATGCCTCTTAGATACAAATATTATTTGAGGCCAGTCGTGGCGCAGCGGCACGAGGTGTGACTGTAAAACCGACTGGTTGTGGGCTCAATCCCCACTCGAGGAGATTTAACATTTACTTAAATTTATATTTCCATTTCTTCGCTCTGGTGTCGAGGTTAAGCGCGGCGTTGAATTCTGCCACTCAACATGCAATGTCTCCAGAATTCGGCAGAAAGTGGGGAACGGAGTGTCTTAACACTAGGTTCCCTCTGCCTACCCTGTTGTGTGCGGGATACAGCGTGAAGTTGATTTATTTATACAAATAAAAAAAACTATAATTTGTTTACTCACAAATAAATCAAAATATATTTAATATAATGTTTTTTTTTGCAAATTGTGCTTCAGTATTTTGCCGAACAACAAGAATATCAAGCATATCAAATTTTCAATATTTACTATTAAGTTATACATAAATCGTAAGTAGTTCTCTAGTTTATTTAATTATATCTTTTAAATTAAAATTAATCTTTATTGGTTTAGATCTAATTAGTTATAGATAATTTTAATCACTGTTAAATGTTGTGCACATTCATAAGTAGGTTTATCTGATTAAGGCAATAATTTTTATAGTTGAAATCATTTAGATACATGAAATAAATGTATATTTTTCACTAAATTCGTTACGTTTCACTTCGATATAAAAGTTTAATATGTTAACTATCTGTATACGTTACAAATAAATGTGTTTTATTGTTTCGTTACCTGTGCACGAGATCAATTTTAAAAAAGTATTACTTGAATCTTAATGTTACATTTCTTGTAAATATCTTCTTAAATTCTTTTTCTATAAGTTAATTGTACTTGTCTTCAATAAAATATTATATAAACATCATGGTTTTATTTATCCCCATTATGCAGATATCTTTATAGGATAAGCAGAAGGAACCTGATGACCTAGTTTTAAGACACTCTGTTCCCATTAAGATATTTTCGTTATTTATCATCAAAGTCTGGTGGAATTGCGTATTAAGTGGCGGAATTCGATGCCGCCCTTTAGCTCACCGCCGGAGCGAAGAAATTAAAATATTGAATATTTCATTCCGTCGAGGGAGAATCGAGCCCGCAACCTATCGCGTTTACACGCTTGCTCCTCCGTCGTCACGACTAGCCTCATAGGTTTTATGTAGGTACTAAACTGCATTCAAGTTACCTGTAAAATATACATCTATCTTCTTCGAGACGGGCACATAAGATAAGATGAAATAAACGGAAGATAGATATCCTGAGCTCCTGATCCAAAATGCTAGCAATTCTATCACTACCGCATCCATCAAGACAGTACCAATCTGTATTTCAAACTGAGAAAGAAAATTGGGGTTACTTATGTGAATTGATTTACATTCGAAATCCTGCATGGCTTTTACATACTAAGATTCAGCAAAAATATCTCAACGTAGATAGCGTTATACTAAAATAAGTTAAAATTCATATTTATTTATCAAGAAAATAGAGGCCAGTCGTGGCGCAGCGGCACGAGGTGTGATTGTAAAACCGACTGGTTGTGGGTTCGATCCCCACTCGAGGAGATGAAATATTTACTTAAATTTATATTTCCATTTCTTCGCTCTGGTGTCAAGGTTAAGCGCGGTGTTGAGTTCTGCCACTCAACACGCAATACCTCCAGAATTCGGGGAACGGAGTGTCTTAACACTAGGTTCTCTCTTCCTACCCTGCTGCGTGCGGGATACAGCGTGAAGCGTTATACTAAAATAATTGATATTTATTTATTGCAAAGAAAATATGTTATAAAAGACAAAAATATATATTTTAATTAAAACAAATTTGTTTATTTTTCACAAAAATATTACGCTGATTTATTTAAAATTTATTAATTGGTTGTCAAAGAGATCTTTTGTTGCTGAAAACGTTTAAAATAAAAATGATAAATTATAGCAGGTAGATAGATATATGACCTATATACTGACCTGATACATTTATTTCACAATTTTTGGCACATCGTGTAAATCTCTTATGAAATCTTAATAACCTTGTTATTGTTAATTGTAGATTTTTTTATTAACTGAAAATCATCACAAAAGTCCTATATTGTCAAATAGTCTAATAATCATAATCAGCTTCACGCTGCATCCCGCATATCGCAGGGTAGGCAGAGAAAATCTAGAGTTGAGACACTCCGTTTCTCACTTTCCGTTAAGTTCCGGAAGCATTACGTGTTGAGTGGCGGAACTCAACGCCGCTCTTTGCCTCGACACCAGAGCGAAGAAATAAAAATATAAATGTAAATAAATAATATTAAATAGTGTAATACTAATAATCAGCTTCCCTCTGCATCCCTCATATAGCAGGGTAGGCAGAAGAAACTTAGTGTTAAGACACTCCATTCCCCAGTTTCCACTGAATTTTTCCAGGTATTGTGTGTTTCAACACACAATACCTGGAAAAATTCATGGTGAAACTCAACGCCGAGCTTTTGCCGAATGCTGATGCTGAATGGGGATCCAACCCTCGACCGTTACTGTCACACCCTGGTGCCATAGCGCCACGACGGCCTTAATAATAATCAATTACGGTAATTCATCTCAAAAATCATTTTAATATAACAAAATTATAAAATCCAGGAGACTCGGTCATTATGCAGCTAGTCCGCGGTGCCCGCATACAATATTCATCGTTCCACGCCTCTAATGAGACAATGTATTCAGGTTTACCTTGTTCGAGCAAAGGACTACAAAGTTTCATTTGAGTACGAAATTCGGGTTTGTATATTCTAGTTACTGAGGTTATTTCACCGTTTCTTTCAATCTTTTTATTTCGAATGGCGTTTCAAAGTTACGAGGGGTTTTTTTTGAATTCGTTAACCTTAAAGGCGATCTGTATAGCCTTGCTCTTGCCCCACTTGCTCTTGAACGTTTTATTTTCTTTTGTGAAAGGTCTGAACGTATAAATTTTAAAAGATATGTTAGCGTTATATGCGTGGCATTATTTATTATCACGCTTTAAAAGATATTTTATAAAAAAAAAGGAGAATAATTATATTATATTTATTTATTATTAAATCAAGGCTGGCCGTGGCGTAGGGGCACAAAGTGTGACTGTAAAATTGACTGGTTTGGGAGTTCGATCGCCACTCGAGGAAGGGAAATATTTATTTACATTTTCATTTCATTCATTCTCTGGTGTCGAAGTATAACGCGGCGTTAAATTCCGCCACTCAGCACGCAATGCCTCTAGAATGTAGCGGAAAGTGGGGAACTGAGTGTCTTAACACTAGGTTCCCTATGCCTACCCTGCTGTGTGCAGGATACAGCGTTAAGTAGTTTTTTTTTATTTATTATTATTCTTCATCAGAAACCTGATATTTATATTTTATATTTTTTGCATTGCTTATATCTCATCGTTTTTCAGATTTAATTGAATCATCCCGAAACTTTGCCGTCAAAACGAAATTGTCGACAGTTTTTCACATCTGTAAGATTCGAATATTGCAGATATTTGAAATATAAATTGAATCTGCAATGCCTATCTCTAAGTTTGTGAATAAGAAGTTACAGATGTTGGATATAAATGGATATAAAATTTATTTAAATTTAATTCGTTGCTACATGTATATTTGAAAACGCACAATATCCAATTAACTTTTATTTAAAAGATAAAATAGGAATATAAAGCTTATAGGCTTTTTAGTGGAATTTATATAATAATTATTTATTTGAAGCCAGTCATGGCATATGGGCACAAGCGTGACTATAAGCGCGACAGGCTGTGGATTCGATTTCCACCCAAGGAAATGAAATATTTATTATTTTAATTTCTTCGCTCTGGTGTCGGGGCAAAGCGCGGCGTTGACCGCCCCACTCAACACACAATGCCTACAGAGTTCAGCGAAAAATGAGGAACGGTAATGTCTTAAAGAGAACGGAGTGGCCAGGTTTCCAGGTTCTTTACCTACCCTGCTATGTACGGGATATAGCGTGTAGCTACAAAAAAATACATAATATGTTTATAGTAGTTTTTTTAGTCAATGAAAACAAAGCTGTTGCTGTATATACTGTCTAATAATATCTCGTTTTCAAATGAAAAATGTAACGTAATATAATATATAGCAAACATACAGTGGAGCAGTCAAATAAGGATGGCAATAAAAAAGGTTTATGTATGTCATACTCAGTTTAAGGGCGACAAGTAAATATAGAGATAGAAGGGACATTGCCGCGTAGTGTTCCATAATCCTAGCAGCGCGTGACCTGAATATGAGGAAGCAGCATGGAAATGGGTTTACCATAATAGACCAGCAAAATCTGGCTTTGATAAGGAACAATTACGAAAATCTTTGCAATTTTATAGACCACATATTTATATTTAACAATTGTTGTTGAATACTGTAATATTATTTCATTTAGATTGAATTATACATTTTCAAAAACAACTTCTTGTGAATATTAAAATTACACTTCTAACTAAAATTAAACTTTTAAATGGCTGTTAAAAATTAACAAATTGACATTACGGAATTAGTTAAAAGTAACCTCAACTACTTAAAGATGCTGTTTGATCCCGTCAAAGCTTGCAAGAAAATATATCTAATAAAATACATTAAGGCCTTGCTTAAGATAAAAAGATTAACAATTACTATAAATTAAATATGTATTATTAAAATAATATAATTATATATCGTCAAATATCAATATCAGTAGGCAGAGGGAACCTAGTATTAAGACAATCCGTTCCCCGACTTTCTGCCGAATTCTCTAGGCATTGCGTGTTGAGTGGTAGAACTCAACGCTCAACGTGCTTTGCCTCGACACCAGAGCGAAGAAATGGAAATATAAATTTAAGTAAATATTTCATCTCCTCGAGTGGGGTTCGAACCCACAACCAGTCGGTTTAACAGTAACACTTTGTGCTGCTGCGCCACGACTGGCCTTAATATAATTATGATAGTCAATATCAAGATAAAATTTTGAATATAACATTAGTAACAATTTAATATTTAGTTTTAGTGTGTATGTTTCTGTATGTGTGTATTACTTAAACTTCGAATTCCCTTAAACATTGAAATTTGACCTAAATGCTATAAAATGGCATTGTAGTTTCAGTCCTCCGTAAAGCAACTTGGTCTGGTCGAGTAGGTGCTCCAAATGGTGCAGCTCTGTGTATTGGCTTTCCTGCAAACTTTGCAACTTGGCAAGTAACGTACTTATACTTCATGAATTATTTCTATACATTTCGAAGTTGTACATGTCGTAAGGTCAATGAATCGTTTGAAATGGTAAGATTTTAGAGAATAGTTATGAAATATGGAGCAGATTGAATAGTATTCAATATATAAAACGAAATATGTAAATATGGTGTAAACGCGACAGTTGTGGGTTCGATTCCCACTCAGGGAAATGAATTATTATTTATTCATTTTCATTTCTTCGCTCTGATAGCAAGGCAAAGCACGGTGTTGATTTCCACCATTCGACACGCAAGACCTCGAAAATTTGGCGGATAGTGGAACAGTCTTAATACTAGGTTCCCTTTGCCCACCCTGCTGTAAGCAGGATACAGAGAGGAAAAAACATATTACCTACTTCAAAAAATTATTCATATTGTCAAAAAATCCTTTTCCATAAATCATTTAGCATATATAAAATTTATAAATATTGTGGTCATAGCACAATGGAGTACAACCATTATTGTATTTATTTAATAAAATGGAAGAAAACCGAATAGTAATATCATTTTTGACTGATAGGACTAATAATTCAGAATGATTTATAATTGAGGCCAGTAGTGGCACAGGGGCACTAAGTGTGACTGCAAAACCGAATGACTGTGGGTTCGATCCCCACTCGAGGAGATAAAATATTTATTTAAATTTATATTTTCATTTCTTCACTTTGGTGTCAAGGCAAAGCGCGGCGTTAAGTTTTGTCAATCAATAAGCAATGCCTCCAGAATCCGGCAGAAAGTGGGGAACAGGGTGTCTTAGCTCTAGGTTTCCTCTGCTTACCCTGCTATGTGCGGGAAACAGCGTGAAGCTGATTTTATTTATAATTATAAATAAATGACCCCTACTTATTTACATACTCGTATTACTTCGACCTAAATGAACTCACAAATAATCCATATTAAAAACTAAATTAAATTCTCTTAATTTATTTGACATGGTGACTTTTTTAAAGCATCAATTTAAAATAATTGACGATATAAGATAATATCTATTAAATTAGAAGTGGTATTAATTTGAATCTATCAATAAGCTTTCGGTTCTAAAGGGGTAGATGACAGTTTAATTAGCCAGCCATGACGGGAGTCCGACGGCGTCTGGCCTCGAACTTTCTAAGCGATGTTAGACGAGCAATATTTTGCAACTAGTTTTTATTGAAAACCAATTACTAACATAGTTTCATTTACTTATTTAGAAAACTTCCCTACGTGTGGATTAACACTTTAAAAATGTTTAAAATAGTTTAATTTTTCGTTATGTTAGTTGCCTTAACCCTCTGCGGTTGACGTGGCTTTTTTAGCAGTAGCAGCAGTCCATGAGACAACTTTTTTAACTTTTTGCAGCTATTTTTTTATATTTATTAGATCACCAGTATATTATTTATGTTAAATGTATTTTAAATAAACAAAACAGTGTTATTTTCCAAATTAAACAGTGTTTATTGACTTTCAATAAATGAGTCTACTAAGAATCTCTTTTTTAACATTAATAAAAAATTACAAGATTAATTTTATGTTCATTTAACATGACATATTTGAAAAATTGACTATTATTTTAATCAGTCTAGAGAATATGAAATAAATGCAATAGTCGAACAACATACAAACTTAGACAGTCTAAAAACTACATTTATTTTTGACAATTATCAAAAGAGAATTGTCTTCGACCAATTACAGAAACAATATTTCGTCTCTTTTTTATTTTTTTTACAAAGTTTTAGTTCTTTGTCATTTGTGAGATAAAGGGGGAGGAGGATCCTTCTCTGCAATCTCCATAGTAAAAGCTATAATCCTTCTTGAACCATCTTTCACTATATTTTTTTTCAGATTTTCGTATTATTTATAACTAAATCTTGCTATAATCAATAAATCTTTTTTTTTATTCTGTCTCTCTCTCTTAAATGATAAATTTTAAAGAGATAGAAAAAATATTTCTTGTCAGAACAAATTTGATGCAATATAAAGCTATTTAGTTTTATGGCTGCAACAACAAACAGAGCATTTCTTGTTCACTTTATTTACTCTACCTTCCGTGTGATTAGAGTCTGCCATTAAAACGAAGTTTCCTGTATCATTTTCCGTTTTTTGAATATAATGACAAATAAAGTCTTTTTATAAGGTGTTTGCGATTCTTTAGACGCAAAAATACAAATTTATCTATTTTTAATATTAGAATAAATGATATAATTTATGTTTATAAAGTCCAAATCTAAAATAAAGCAAAATAATACAAAAACACACATTATCTTCGATAGAGTTAATGAAATATATAACCATTTTACTGAGGTAGTCTCCTGGATACTTTCTTCCCTGTGTGCACTACTGGGCTACCTGCGACCACCCGTTACACACTATTCGACGCATAAGTTCATTACAGTAAGGTACTGAAAACGGCAGTGCATAAATTTGTAAATCAGTAGTATAGTAGTATAGTTAGTATAGTAGTATAGTATAGTTTAGTATAGTTGTATATCGAAAAGGGTTAAATATCAGACTTAAAAATATTGTATAAAAAAAAGTACAACGGCCTAATATCTGATCATCTCTCCTTTTTTTTTCTCCTCATCATCTCTCCCTTTTTTTTCTTAAGTTCTTGTCAATTATAGCCTTCTAAAATTTATGATAAAATGTTGTATTTTAGGTAAACAAGTCTGAGTTTTTTTAATATAATAAAATAACTTGCATAAGGGAATTGAAACATACAATAAGCTAAGTACGACATGTAGGTACATAGATAGGCACGCTTAAACCGCACGTCTACGCCGTCTTTAGCTTACTATCATTACCTACCGCAAAGGAGGGGATTACCACCAGTGAATGTAGAACGGACTAATAAACAATTTACAATATAAGCTTACACTCAGATAATAATACCTATCGTAATATCTTGAGACCGCCATGGCCCAGGGGCACAAGTGTGTGACTGTAACCCGACGGTTGTGGGTTCGATCCCCACTCGAGGGAATTCATGATTATTTATTAATATTTTCATTTCTTCGCTCTGGCACCAAGGCAAAAGCTCAGCGTTGAGTTTCGTTACTCAAGGCGCAATGCCACAAGAATTTGGTGGAAAGTGGGGAACGGGATCTTAATGGAACGAAGTGCTTCCTCTCTTAACTGTAGATTCCCAAGTTCCATCTGCCTATCTTACTATGTGCGGGGTACGGCGTCTAACTAATTAAAAAAACGACATGTTGAATTGTAAAAAGAAATAAAAATGTTATTATTTCCCTAACAGAGATTCAATCCATAACCATCAAAATTACAGTCAAAAACTACTTTAATACAATGACCTCATCTGTCAATGATTTTTATTTTTCTTATTAAGTTGCCCAACAACAATACTGATTACAGCACTATTTACCACGTTCTTTTGAACTTTCAACGCTGACTTTTGTTAAAGCAATTCATTAATTCAATTAGTATAGCTGGAATACTATTGTTCTACACCGGGTGTGGTCAATTATTACTTTTTTTAATTTTTTCGTCACTCTAAATGTTTTTTTTCTTAAATATTTTATAAGCAGACACATTTTTAACTGTTTTGTTATATTATAAATGGTGGTAAATAGAAACAGATTAACACAGGTCTTACCGTACAAATGAAGTTGCGGGAGTTCAGTAGTTGTAAATAAATAAAAACTAACATAAAGTGCATTCAATGTAATGCAAATCCTGGATTGCATCAATTTGTTCTTTTGCCGTTATTCCGCGTAAATGAGGGCAATCAATTCGCTTAATTTAACTTTTGTCCAACTTAAAGGTACGGAAGCGACGGTTTTGGCTTGATTTTTGTTAAAGCAATAGTGGTTAAGACACTCAATTATTATTTAAATGTATGTATATATAAATCTTTAGGCAGTATGTATTGGTAGGATATATTAATTCTACTAATATTATAAATGTAAAAGTTTGTGAGGTTGGATATTTGTTTCACTTTCACGCAATAGCTACTGTACGGATTTTGATGAAACTTTACAGTAATATTCGTGATATGTATATTAGAATAACATAGGCCATATAGCATATATTATATAGCACAGTAATTTGACTATAATATTATGAGCAGGTGACGCCGTATTTGGGTACCTAGTTAATAATTAAATTAACACTGACGTCGATGATGTTTGTACTTACAAGAAGATGTGGAATCTTTTGATTAAGTGGACATATAATTTCTGGTATCTCTTCATATGGTAATAATGATATTTTGTTAAAAACGTGCCATCTATACTAATATAATAAGGTGAAAAAGTTTGTTTGTTCGTTTGTTTCGCCCGTACCTCATCTGTCCGTTCGTTCGTTCGTTCAAAAATATATGTAAGTACCTACATTATACTATAAAAACATTCAATATCATTAGTTAGTTCTAAAATAAAGTCCTCGACACCGTATATCATTTTTAAATAAATCATAATAAGGCATTTTGTGACTAAAAATAATTAAAAATCGCAACGTTATATTTCATTGTTTTTTATTTGACAAAGATACTGAAACTTTGGGTAAGGCGAACGGTGTGCGCGGTCCCCAAGAGTACCTACTAGTAGTAGATATTTGCAAAGATTAATAGCGAATCGCACTAACTTCAATTATGTTTTGTGTGCTACCGGAATATAATGCTATCGTAGAAATTTCGCAAAAAAACATTAAATTTTGGAGGCAATATTTAAGATTTTCGATATTTTGGTGTTTTGGTAGTATATTTTGACAGTTTTAAACAAATGTAGCTTATACGAGTAACTAATGGCCATATTTTTTAAAATTATAATACGTAATATATGTAATTGCTGGTAAATTGTGAAGTTGTCATTGTAATGTATCAATGGATAGCATAAGTATATGGCGATTTCTATGGTGATTCAGAACTAAATCATTCTACAAGAGTGCGTGCAGCAAAAGTGCGCGTGCGTACTCTTCTAAGCTTATTCTTAGAAGAGTACGCACGCGCACTTTTGCTGCACAGACAAGAAATTCTACAAAATATAAAAAAAAAACTACTCACAAAAGTAAAACACCCAACAAAGAATAAGGGAAAAATGTGGATATGTAGTCCTAGTTGTAAAAAAATCCTATTGGTGACGATTGGATCCAGTGGAGCATTAGTACTGAATAGTGGCATGAGAAATATACATCATATATTGGAACGAAAATCTAAAAGCGCTATTTATGCGACTAAATTAGCGTGATCTTGTGGTATCATACGCACTTATGGGGACCATATATGGAAACATTTCTTTTATACTCTTGTGGTCAAGTAACATCGACAGTGCGCAATTACCCTTGATCTTAATTATAATTGAAATAAATAATTTGAATTTGCAATGAAAGCGTTTTTTTTTATTTATATCATATTATTTCTAAACCGCGGACACTTGGACCCTACGGGTGAAAGTTATTCTATCATCCAGGAATTTTAATGAACATAAGCTTTGACTTTTAAAGTATGTAATTTAGAGGTACATTTTTCGAGAAAATGTAAAAATAAAATAATTCAACGCTGTGCGTACACATGTGTTTTCGCTGTGTTTTATTTGTGTGTGTCTTTCCCGTTGGTGACATCCATTCAAGCAGCCATATAGTGTTTGAACTTTCTTATAATTATGAAAAATCATTGAATGTATAAGTTATATAATAAATCTGTTCGCAAATGCAGCATAATAAAAAATATATAGGCGGTATGCGAGCGAAGCCGCGAATTGGCCGCTAGTATTAATATAAACTAGATTTTTTTAAAAATAAATACATAAAATATTACTAAAATATTTTCCCAATTTCATATACAACCCATTCAATGTGTGGCAATCAAGCAAATGCAACTTGTTTTTAATATTTCCTGAGAGCGAGCCGTGTTTGACTGAAAAGTAAAATATTTTAGGGTACTTGCCAGTTAACACATTTATTATAATTACGAATGTACTATGTTTTCATCAACATTTTGAACCCTAATTCGAGTGTAGCGTTATTATGATTTATTTTATTACCTCTTGATACGTTTATGTATACGCTGTAAGGACTTAGCGACACTTTTTGTTATTGTGTTATAGTAATATAATTTCAAATGAAAATAAAAAATATATTAACTATCTAGACCGTGGAGAGATCTTAACGCAGTCCAAGTGGTTTTATAATATCAATTAATAAAATAATTCAACTTATCACAAATTTACAATAGTTAATATTGCACTGTTAAAAACACATTACAAAAAAATAAAATCAGCTTCACGCTGTATCCCGCACACAGCAGTGTAGGCAGAGGGAACCTAGTGTTAAGTCACTTCGTTCCCCACTTTCTGCCGAATTCTGGAGGCATTTCGTGTTGAGTGGCAGGACTCAACGCCACGCTTTGCCTCTACACCAGAGCGAAGAAATGGAAATATAAATTTAAGTAAATATTTCATCACCTCGAGTGGGGATCGAACCCACAACCAGTCGGTTTTACAGTCACGCTTTGTGCCCCTGCGCCAGGACTGGCCCCCTACAACATAACATACATAATATAATATATATATTTCATAAAATTTCGTTTCCATAACATAACAAGTCATCCATTTGTTTTAAATACAACCTATCCATGTATAAAAAAAGTTAAATGTCACCTTCATATAACTAAAAGTTTTTCCTAATATTCAAGGCAATATACGTATCTATCGGCAAATCAGTGTGTGTATGCATGAGTAATCGGCGGCTTGTCGGAGGTGGTACAAAGGTCAGGATGTCATTAATCTTGTCAGATTTACGGCTGCCCCCGGTTTATCTTAGAGCGTGCCCGTAGGATTACTCCTTGTCCTCCACAATGCAAATTAGGATAAGGTATCAAAGTTTTATTAAGATTTGAATTTTAGTCGTTTTTGAGGGTAGTTTTGTCATTTTCTTTTGCTACTAAAACTTAATAGCTGTAGATAAAAGAATAAAAAATATATTGATATTTTCATGTTTTTTTTGGTTTTTGTGTTTATATATAGCCTTTTTACATTTTCCACAGGTGCTCCTCAACAAAAACGATGGGACTTTTGATGTCATACTTTTTATTATACTCCATGTCTTATCTATCGTAAAACATGTCGTTCGGGGCTCGACAAGATAAGAGCATTGATGTTCATGGAGTAAGGAAAAAACAAATTTATGGTATTATGTAAATTGGAATGCCACCGACGCGACATAACATTAATTTTATATGGAAGTTCATTTTGATCAAATCGTAATTTTTAGATATTATTAACGAAGCAATTTTTATTTGATTTCAAAAATTATGATTATTAGTGTTGGCATAATTTTCTTATAATAATAATAATATATAAGGCGTTATTTCTAAACATCCACATAATATTCGTTGATATCACTGTACTGCAGTGGATGCCATTTGACTTTGCTTCCGATTAACGATTATATTAAGACAACGTCATTTCCGGTTGAATTAAAATAAAAGCACAAACGACCGCACTTGGATTCATTTGATAGTAGTCGAGGGAAATTTTGCTATAAAGTATTGTAATTCTATATAGAGGCCAGTTGTAGCGCAGTCCCACGCAGGGCACAGACGTGTCACTGTAAACGTGGCACATTATGGGCTCAATTTCCATTCGAGGAAATGAAATATTTAATATTTAATTTCTTCGCTCTGGTGTCGAGGCAAAGCGTGACGTTGAGTCTCAACACGCAATGCCTCCAGAATTCGGCGGCAAGTGGAAAGCCGAGTGTCTTAACGATAGGCATCCTCTGCCTACATACGGGAAACCGTGTAAAGCTGAGTACTCCTGATATACAATAATGTTATAATCTGGAATTATAAGTAGAATCAAAAGATAAAAAAATGATTACAACATATGATTCTGATTTGTTATTTCGCCCGACATTAGTTTAACATTTGCTATTGCTGGAAATGGTTAATATTTAAGTGTAATAATCTATCTAGGCTTCCAAGTAAATGTGTCAAATTTTGTAAATATTTTTAGTAAGTAGTTTATATATAAATTATAATTAAATAAAATACACATA
>DWQW01008748.1:0-13610 GCA_018249695.1 Heliconius erato demophoon
TTACATGGCGTTACATATTAGATAGTTATTTTTATGGTATTTTACGAAAGTTACATCTATTTTTAATGTTGCGGGACATAACGGTGACGTCGCCATTACACTAGCTTTGCTATTTGTTACGAACCGCTTTGATGTGAACAATCAAATAATTTAATAACCGTGTAGCGTAAGTTGGATCTTTTTTAAATTGAATATATATTTTTCTATATTCTCATTATAAGCAATCTGATAATTATTTTGGTATTATCATTGTTGTATAAATAATAAAAAATATATATTATATTACTTTCTGGTTAAAGAACATCGACTTGCAAATTTAGTGTCATCAGAGGGAGCCTTATTGGAGACAGGAGTCAGTGGGCCCGGAACAAAATGTTGTATGTGTATTTATTTAATTTTAAGTAGTTACTGCTACATACAGGTACAGGATACAGGATGGAAGCATCAGTGCTCCTTTTACGGGAACAGCATATTAGGTAAAACGTTTTAAATCCATACTTTTAATTAATCAAGATACCGTTTAGACGTAGGATTTTTTTTCATTTCACGATGTTTATCCATACCTGTATTTCGTGTGACGCAGTTACGCAAAGCAAAATAAATGCAAATAACGTAAACGCACACTACTACAAAAATACTACTAAAGGTTAATCAACTGTGAATTTTGCCGCCAATACCTACGACTCGATTTCGGAATGAGGCGTATGCGGCGGTTTCCTTTGATAGGTTTGTGTGCGTGCGTCGTTCTTGACAAATCGCGTTTTATTTTATAGGGATAATTTTATTATTTATTTTGTTAGATTTTTTTATTGTATTATTCTTTTATAGAGTAGTTAAAACTGTATACTATATACTACTCTGTATACTATATTATATCGTAGTAATAATTTATAATTTATTTTTTACTTGAAACTTACTAAAAACCTAGAGAGGAAGGAGGGAAGAAACACGCATAACATTTATTGTAATTATTTGTATAATTTATGTATATTTTTTTTATATAAAATAAGTAGAAAATAGAAAAATAAAATCAAAAAACTACATATTGTATAAAAATGGAATTTTTATTTTTAATATTACGTTTTTTATCTATTATTAATTAACATACTAATCTATATGAGATGTATCGTCCAGCTGTCTCCGATGATCTAATAATTTTCACCACCTGAAACAAAATAATAAAATGTTTGTATAAAAATTAAATCAAAATAAAAATTAAATCAGCTTCACGCTGTATTCTGCATACAACAGGGTAGGCAGAGAACCTAGTGATAAGGCACTCTCAACTTTCTGCAAAATTTTTCGAGGCATTGCGTGTTGAGGGGCGGAACTCAACGTGTTTTTGCCTTGGTGCCAGAATGAAAAAATGAAAATATTAATAAATAATAAATAATTTCTCCGAGTTAGATCGAACCGACTGCCGTCACATTACAGTCACACCCTTCTCCCCCTGCGCCACGACGGCCTCATAAAACAAAGTTTTTTTGTTCAACAAAAAAATATATCAGTTAAACGAAAACGTTCAAGTTTTAAAAAAAATAAAAAGTAAATGTTGTCTAAACCGACATATTATACACTTTTATTATTTTTTACACTTAATAAAATTGTATCTCGCACAAAGAAAATTAGGCAGAGGGAACATGAGAACATTGGGCTGAAAATAGTCTTAGCCCTCTATTTAATCTGCTATATGTGGAATACAGCGTGCAACTAAAAGTAAAGTAAACAGTAATATACCTGTCCTCTCTTAAGTCCAAAGTACCTCGCCACTGGATCTCCTGCTTGTATTCTCATCAACATGTTTTCTTTAAGTTTACTGTTATAATTGGTTAAGAAGTCATTTATAAAATAATAAATTGTTATCACTACAATATACATTGTAAAGAAATTTGTGATAATAAAAATCGATGTGATCTACTACATATGTAGTGATAGATCAATTTGATAAAATGTTTTATTAATAAAACTAATAAAATATAATAAAACTAATAGTATATTATAATATTAAAACTGTCTTTTTATCTTGTTGAACACCATCCACAATGTTTAACTAGATCGTGGAAATTAATATGTAGAAATGAAAATATTTCAATAAAATTTACTAATAAACATATGTATGTATATTTAGAGACTCTCACACAGCGGTACTGGGTCAGTTTACGGATTGTGGTTACAATTTACGGTCCTTCTTACCAGAGCGAAGACATGAAAATATTAAATATTTGATTTCCTCAAGTGGGAATTAAGCCCACAACATATAGCTTATACAGTGCACTGTGTGCACTGCACTATTATATCATAAATTAAAATCGTAAAATAAATCATAAATTTCAAAGCACAATTAGGTCTACATATAGTTTTTTGTCATAAAAGGATACTATCTTGCCAATAACTCTTGTTTTTCATCGGGCGTCAATACAATGTGTTCTGGCACTAGCTCGTGTTCAGTTATATTAATTAGTAACTCCGATTCCAAAAACTGTTCCAAAATGTATTTCGGTGCCATATCCACTAAGGACTGTTTTGCTGATGGTGTCATGCCTGAAATTATCAAATATTTTTTTTAATATTATATAATATGTAAATTTCAAAGTAAATGAAATGAAATAAATATTGTTTTTTGAGCTGTAATACAATATAATTCTTTATTAAAGGTCATTTATATACAACATAATAAATATAATATAGTTTTAAAATGTAATATGAACAAAAAACTATTTAATGGCCATTGCCATTACCTAGGAACAGAGCATTTTGTTTTTATAGTTGAAACAAAAGAGTTGGAGTTCTTATCGATTTGCACATTCACAAAAAGTTTTAAGTAAATGATCAGCTTCAACTTGTATCCTGCACACAGCAGGGTAGGCAGAGGGAACCTGGTGTTAAGACACTCTGTTCCCCACTTTCCGCCGAATTCTGGAGGCATTGCGTGCTGAGTGGCAGAACTCAACGCCACGCTTTGCCTCAACACCAGAGCGAAGAAATGAAAATATAAAGGTAAATAAATATTTCACTTCCTTGAATGGGGATTGAACCCACAACCAGTCGTTTTACAGTCACACTTTGTGCCTTTGCACCACAACCGGCCATGCTTTAAGTAGTTAAGTTATATTGTTATCATATTTATAACTTTACCTGCTTGGACTACGACAATGGCCCTATGAATATTTTCTTCTTGCATTCTTGTACAATATGTTTTAATTGTCTTAATTCCAATTTTAGCTTCGTCTGGGAAGAACACAAACATTTGATCAGTTGGATCATCATTGTGAGCTACTAGTACTATCAAGTCACCTCTTGCGGGTCGCTTCTCACTAAAACAATACAAAATAATTTATAGCCAGAAACTTTAATCTACATACATATGTTGAATATATATTTTTAACTTCATGGTTTATGCAGAAAGAACCCCCGTTCTTTCGGCACAAAGCCATTGTCTACTTCTGGTTTCATCTTATTCCATTTTGCCTTTTTATTGCATTGATGAATCTAATTAATTCTACTCATTACATATTAGAACTATAAATGATTGTAAAGGTTGTAGGGGTTGAGCTCACAATTTCACAGTCAGTTGCTGTCACTGCATCACAATGGTGTTATAATCAAATGACAAAAAAAAATTGTATATAAACAATCTTCAATTTTTATTTGGTTAACTTAAGAAAATAAATAATTAAATAACCAAAAATATATTGTTATTCAATAATATACCTTGATTTCTTGGAATATAATCAAACTCTATTTTTCATTTGGACCTATATATGTAAATGTCATTATTATTTTTATTATTTGACAGTAGCAAGTCATCAATGGTGTAAAATACAATATATTTTTTAGTTATTTTCTTTTAATTCCTTCTTAAAACTGACTGATCACATTAACTGTATGGCAAAGAACTTTGTGAAAGGAGGAGAATTTACAATGCATACCTTAAATGACAATATAAAAAAGCAGTTTTTAGATAGAACTATTTCTACCACCACCAAACTATATTTAGGTAAGACAATTACTATTGTAGTAATTATATGAAACAACAACAGTGAATTTTTCTAGTAAAATTTTTTTGGCAACTCCAATACACTTCAAGGCACATTTTTTATAAAGCCAGATCATACTATCACTACTGGTTTCAATTATGTATATAATTTTTTTGACAATGTTTCACTTTATTATTGGTCAGAATTTAGTTGTATTTCTGACATCATATGTACTGGAAAAAATTATAAATATACATACAATATTGCATTAGTGTTGTAAACAGTAATGTAATATTATAGAGTATATATATTAATTTTAATTAAATTTAATTTAATTTAAGAGAGGTTAGATAATTCAAGATTGGCCATATAGCATACTGTGCCTTTGCCTTAACATAATGTAAACATGAAGTAATATAAGCTCACCTTGGTTTATCACCAAATTGTTCTTTAAATTGATCTAAAGTTTGGTCCAATTCATCTTGTGTTACCAGGTATCCACGGTCATGACACAACTGCAATAGTCAATATATGTCATAATTAAATAATAGTCAAACAGATATGTGGAAACCATATTTATTTTGAACACCGATTACTCTAACATATATTCTTATTTATGTGTTTAATTACTTATTAATATTAACTGAATATACTAAAATACAAAGATTATTAACATAAAATAATAAAAAAAATGATATACAACTGCATCTATTTTCTTTAATCTATTTATAAATAAAAAAACATTAGGCAGAATACTTTTTATATAAATAGTACTCGTATATTGTTTATTTAATGCGAAATTGTTATATTTTTATCAACATAACCTCTTAACCAACCTGCATCACGGTTTTACGAATTCGCCAGAGTTTATAAGTTTCCGCATCATCATCCATTTTGAAAAACTTTATAAATAAGAATTAGAAATTTTTAAGTGATAGCAGTGAATATTTAATTTAAACGAACACTACATCAATATTGTATTAAATGCCACAGAAATTCATCATCTAAGCACTGACATTTACTAATCAAAAAATACTTACTAGTGATGGGCTAAGGTAAACCGACTCAGATAGGTACTAAGGATTTGGAAATCACATAAAAATAATTTAGTTCTTTAAACATAGAAAAAGATATAAGATGTTATGTTTTAGTGATTTTTTTTTACTTTTACATGTAAATAATATGACACTACCCACGCTTCTTTCAATAAAACATGTAATTGCATAATAATAGAAATTATTTAGCCTGTGGTTACAGTTGGATTTTTATTTATTATCTGTTACACTGCCTATGACTTTTCCTTCTGCAAATTAAGTTTCAATAAAATAAGTGATTTGTTAGATATAAGATTATTCCTAGTATAGTGTTATTTTCACATTTTACAATGGCTGGGATCAAAGGTATATTTGTAATTATTTGCGTAAACATTTACAAATTTGATGAACTTTACTATGTGACTCATTGTACATTGTTATATTTACAAACATAATTTTTACTTTGTTTGAAACAATTCATAACTAAACTTAATTTCTTCTTTTTCATGCTCACATCGTGAACTAATAATAGGGTAAGTATTTTTCCTAAAGATGGTATTCCTAATATTAAAATAAAATCGATATGATGCAGGTGCACTTTATATGCATATGACGAAATGGAAGGTAGTATAGTGGGATTTCCTATGTAATGTTAAGAGAAAAAAAATATTATTTGTGAAAAAATATTTTAATACGTTTTGAATTTCATTAAAAAATTCTTTTTTAAGTGTATAAAAAAGCTGTAACTAAAAATAATGTGTAAATATTGTTTTATAAGATTAGATAGGAACAGTACAAATATGATGTAAAAAAATAAAGTAAGACAATTTTTTTAATATCTAAGTAGAGATACAATATGCTTTTGTGAAGTGTCTGATATTTAAGTAACATACAGTACATAATGAAGTATTTTTACTTTTAAATATATAGTTTTGTGAAAATATTTGTAATTATTTATTTTATATTTGTAAATATTATATTACTTATTTTTTAAAGCATAATTACACTTTAATTGTTCATATTATTATACTTTTATTACTAATATTTTCATTGTTTTATCTTTGTAAATTTCAGTTTGGTGTCTTTGGCTTTTGCGGGATCAATTGGAATGACATTTGTCATATTAGCCTGTGCCTTACCACAGTATAAGTAAGTCCAATTACTAAAACAAATATACTTAAATTAGTGTGAAGTTCAAATAAAAATAAGACAAATTCCCAGATTTACAAATCATGCCTGACCTCTAGAAAAAAAAAATTGTGGCTCCAATTTGTTATTGAAGTTTAAAAAGAAGATACTTAAAAAAATATGAGACAAACATAAGATGTAACTACCTCAACAATATAACTACCTTATATAATAAAGAAAATGATTAAGGAATGTTTAAATATTTCATGTATTACAATATTCTATTGTGTATCTCATCACAATATGCATTATATTTTCTGATAACTGCGGTCCTTACTTGCTCTATAGAATTGAATATGCTAATCTACATTACACACAAAAGACAATTTATTCTACCATGTTAATTACAATCGCTGCTAAGCAACAAAAATTTTTGTTGTTTATTGCTTATTTTCTATAATTCATTCATCTTTATCAAAATATATATAAAAGTCACCTTTCATTTAGATTAAATTATGTTTTACTGTACATCATTATAATAGCTTCACGCTGTATCCCACACACAACAGGGTAGGCAAAGGGAACCTAGTGTTAAGACACTCCGTTCCCCACTTTCTGCTGAATTCTGGAGGCATTTTTTTTTATCATTATAATAAATACTTAAGGATATATCACTCATTCAAAATGGCCTAGAAAGGGCAGACAACATTGACGGGTTTGTAAATTTTTATACATTTTCAATCTACAGTTGAATTTTTTTGTGGTTATTTGCTTTTTAATATTAAATAATGATAAATAATTAATTGTATAATATTTCATATTGTAGTCAGCTTCACGCTGTATCCCGCACACAGCAGTCTGGAGGCATTGCGTGTTGAGTGGCGGAACTTAACGCCGCGCTTTGCCTCAACACCATAATGAAGAAATGAAAATATAATAAATGTAAATAAATATTTCATTTCCTCGAGTGGGGATTGAACCCACCGAACCCAGTCGATTTTACTGTCACACTTTGTGCCTTTGCCCTAAAACCTAAATAAAACTCGGCGATGGAATATATCTTCGCATAGCAATATCTATTTTTTACTTTTTACTGTTATTATAGTATAGATTATAGATTATTATAGATTTCGTGTTACTTTTAATTTTAATACTTTTAAATATTTATTTTACGTTAATAAATACATAAATAATAAGAAAAATATTAATAAAAAAAACTAAACAAAACCAGCTATATGCAGGTTATGTTTAGTTTTTTTTATTAATATTTTTCTTTGGTTACGATTACTTATTATTTTTGTTCATTTCAATTACTCAGGTATTTTTTCTAAAAATAAGAATTTTGTCTACTTATTATACTTTTTCGGCTTATTTTAATTATTTGGTCTTTTATTTTTTTACTATTGAAAAATTAATAAAGATATTTTCTGTAGGGGCCTGTACTTTACCTTTAAACTGATATGTTTTGTGTAAATGTTGTTGTTTTTATAAATTTTTGGAGAAAATTTTAAAAAGAAAGTAAAATTTATGGGGCTGCCACCAGATTATTCTGGGGTGGGCTCACACGGCTCACCCGGCTTGCATCAAGCATTACCTCCAAACACTTGTGTGTGAGAAATTGTTTCTTGAGTTCAGTTCTCGGTTATTCTCATTTGCCCAGGCTAAGACAGAGTGCGGTCTTGAGTGCCGCCATACAAAACCTACAAAATGGTGGAAAGTGGGGAATAGAGTGTCTTAATTAGATATCTTCTGCCTACCCCGTTATAAGAAAATTAATAATTTAACTTTCAGATTATGGTGGCCATTTTTTGTTGTGCTATTCTACATATTGTGCCCAATTCCCACAATGATTGCAAGACGCCATACAGATAGCGCAGGCGGGACGAACTCGCCTTGTATGGAGACGGCAATCTTTATTACTATGGGAATTCTTGTCAGCTCATTTGCATTACCCATTGTCCTGGCTCGGGCTTCAGTGGTAAGTTTGTTTATTAGTCATATTTAAATGATGCGCTGCTTTGTTATGATACATTTCTCATTTGAAAAAAATTGAGGAAAATAATCTATATTAATTTACAATTTATCTGTTATATATATTTTAACACAAAAAATAACAATCAGATTCACGCTGTGTCCCGCACACAGCCGGGTAGGCAGAGGGAACCTAGTGTTAAGATGCTCTGTTCCCCATTTTTCGCCGAGTTTTGGAGGCATTGCGTGTTGAGTGGCGGGACTCAACGCCACGCTTTGCCTCGACACCAGAGCAAAGAAATGAAAATATAAATGTAAATAAATATTTAATTTCCTCACACCCACAACCAGTTACACTTTGTGCCCCTGCACCACGACTGACCTTAGTTATTAGTCAGTCAGACTTATTAGATTTTTTTATGACTTAATATTTCAAAATATATTTTTAACTATCTAGAGTAATCTAGAGTAACATAAACATAACGTAAAGTTTTATCTAAAGTCTATTATATCAGTGAAATGACAGTATGCATTCACTTCTGTAAGGTCAACGACTTGTGGTATTGCATGTTATATCAAAAGTGCTTCTTTATTAATCTATGTACAGATAAACATTGTATTTATATATTTTATTAATCATATCTAACTATATAAAGAGATAAGAAAAGAAGACACTTGATGTTAAGTTACTCTGGTCTCCGCTTTTCATCCAAATTCAAGAAAAACTCATTCCTCCAGTGAGAATCAAACGCACAACCAATTAGTCAGATGCTGTTCCACTATGCCACAGCGGTCTTAATATTAATTTATTATAAGTATTAACATTATTTTATATTTCAATTTCAGATAGTTTGGGGTGCATGTCACTTGACACTCGCTGGCAATGTAATAGTATACCTTACTATTCTCGGTTTCTTTACAATCTTTGATATGGATGATTCTGATTATGCGATGTGGTGAGAGATCTAAAAATTGTCCTCTCCTTGGACAATTATAGACAATTACTGTTTTTGTATGATTATTGATTATATAGTATATAATGTTGTGGTTCTGTCTATGCTAGTATACCCCCACTTTTTGTTTTAAGTCGGATATAATGATACTGATATTAATATTGAAAAATTAAAATTTGATTTATTTTTTTTAAGTTAAATATCTTATCTAGTTGTCTTGTTTGATCTATTTGTTGTGTTATTTATAGATTGATTTCTATAAATAATTGTTTTTAATTGATTAATTATATTTATGCAGGTTAGTCTACTTAATTAAGTGTATGAGAAATATATAGGTGTATTTTTTTACAATTTAGCAATTTAATCCCTGTTTAACCTAATATATGCTAACTGCTAGATGATATTTTAACATGATGATGTGTACATGAAAATTGTAATGTTGATGTTCTGATGGATTTTTTAATTAAAATTATTTTTAATTTATATTTTTTTCATATTATATAACAATATTATTCTAATAATAACATATATGTTGTGTAATATATAACATTTACCATTGAGCTTTTAATACTATGTTATAATAAAATTGTATTTTTTTTCAAATATAATTAAATAATAATTGCAAATATAATATCTAACCTAATATTGGCTTTAAAAGTAAAATTTAGCTTTCTGCTTGTATTATTAAAATCTAAACACACACTATAAGACTTAGTTATTCTAAATATTTTTGTGTTTTGATTTTATTTCATTGGTGGTTTGTAAAAAAACTCAGTAACAATTTATAAGAAAACCATTTTATGTTTTTACTGTTATACATGTGTAAATATTTTAAAGTTAACTTGAGATGCTTTTGGAAAAAAAACATATTAAATGAAAATAAAAAATATAAAAATGTAATAAAACTATGTTTGACTTTTTTTATGTAATTTACAACTATGTCCAAATTTGTCAAAATTAAAATTAAAATATGAAAAAATAATACACTAAATAAATTTAGACTGCAATTGTAATTTTAAATAACAATATATTTACATTCCTGTAATGTATGTGTGTAAATATAGTTATAAATTCGGTCACAATAAAAATGTTACTACCTGCTTTTCTTTTTGTTTTAATTTTGGTAATAAGTTATTCGAATATATCAATAAGATACTCAAGAGACTTGCTCTGACGGACAACGCGGCGTTGAGTTCCGCCACTCGAGATGCAACGTCTCGAATTTAGAGCGCATAATGGGGATGGACTGTCTTGACACTAGGTCCTCTATCTTCTGCTATTCGGGAAAAAGTGTGAAATTATTAATTTTTTTATAATATATAGTTCTTTGGGTGACAATAAAATAGAAAAATCTAGAAATAAGCCGCTTTTGAGATTTTATTGATATTTTTATTACTTTCTTCCTAATTCAAGGTGGGCATGGCGCGTCGGCCGCAGAACAGGATTCGAAACAATGAAATATAAAGTAGAACTTAATAGCGTAAACTTTTTATAAGGTTTTGGTTAGATTTGATTATTTGTAATTTTTCTTGTTCATTACACATTTTTGTTGTGTCTAGAAACTTGTAATTTGCGAGTAATATAAAAAAGCAGGTATTTTAGATAAAAGACAAAAAAGTTTTAAAACAAATTAATCTTTTATCTTTATAAAATCTATCTAAATTCTATGCCGTAAAAAAATAAAGTAAATTGGTTTTATATTATATGTGTAAACAAAACCTTAGTCAGTTATTGATAACTGCCATAAATTAAATATTTTCCAATTTTCCTAAATATACATTACAATATAAAATTATTTATTCATCTTTTTTAGTTCAAATAGTACAATATGAACAAATATTTTATATTGTTAACTATGTCACAACAAATGAATACGTATAATGAACTAGTGTTGGTTAAATTTTTTATATGTTTTAAAAATCCTGATTTTTACTAACTACATTCAAAAATCATGCTTTTCCCGAATATACAATCTGGCAACGTTGAGTGAGTAGTGGGTTCTATTTTTGTGAGTGAGACCCCCCCACCAAATATAAATTTCTCTAAATAATAACTCTTATATCGATATTTCTATCGATATTATATCGACATTTATATCGATATTACCTTTAATGGAATCTATCTGTGATATTCTATGTTTATAAAATATTATATTATATAAAAATCTTATTCGATTCAAAACAAAGCCATAAAATATTTTTGACGCTTCGTAAGACTAAGAGGCAGTTTATAGTTAAATTATTTAAAAAAGAATAAGCTTATAATATTTTCTATTAGATACTGTTATAATAAGGAAAAATAAATATATCTTTTATATATTTAGAATTTTACACAGAAAAAAATAAATTTTCTAAATGCTTAAAAAACGTACTAAATATTCTGAAAAATGGAACGTTGTATTAATCATCTTCCGTTCGCTGACATATTGAATTTGTCATTCGAAGTATTGTTTTCCCACGTCAAAAATATAGAAATTTTAACGCCGCACCCATTAAAATTCATATCATATAAGTTTTTAAAGTGATAAAAATGGGAGACCACTTGCCAGCTTGTGTTATTGATGTGGGCACCGGCTATACGAAATTAGGTTTCGCCGGTAATAAGGAGCCTCAGTTTATCATTCCGTCAGCCATAGCGATAAAAGAAACTGCTAAAGTTGGTGATCAGAGCACTAGGCGTATGACTAAGGCGGTCGAAGACTTAGATTTCTTTATTGGTGACGAGGCGTTCGAAGCCACCGGATATTCAGTGAAATATCCTGTTCGTCACGGTCTAGTTGAGGACTGGGATTTAATGGAAAGGTACATTGAGCAATGTATTTTTAAATATCTTCGTGCTGAACCCGAAGACCATCACTTTTTAATCACCGAGCCACCTTTAAATACTCCGGAAAATCGTGAATACTTAGCGGAAATTATGTTTGAGTCTTTCAATGTGCCTGGGTTGTACATTGCAGTACAAGCAGTTCTTGCGCTGGCTGCATCATGGAAATCGCGTACTTCTGCTGGTCGTACATTCACTGGTATAGTTGTAGACAGTGGTGATGGTGTCACACATATTGTGCCAGTGGCCGAAGGCTATGTGATTGGATCATGTATTAAACATATTCCAATAGCTGGTAGAAATATTACATCATTTATTCAGTCTCTGCTGCGTGAACGTGAAGTAGGCATCCCTCCAGAACAAAGTTTAGAAACTGCAAAAGCGATAAAGGAAAGATACAGTTACATTTGTCCAGATATTGCAAAAGAATTTGCCAAATATGATTCTGATCCTGGAAAGTGGATGAAAAAGTATACTGGTACTAATGCTATTACAAAAAATCCATTTTCAGTTGATGTTGGTTATGAAAGATTTTTGGGACCAGAAATATTTTTCCATCCAGAATTTTCCAATGCTGATTTTACTGTACCTTTAAATGAAATGGTTGATGAAGTTATTCAAAGCTGTCCTATTGATGTAAGAAGAGGTTTGTATGGAAACATAGTCTTGTCTGGAGGCTCTACTATGTTCAGAGATTTTGGAAGGAGGCTTCAGAGGGACATAAAAAGAACTGTAGATGCTAGACTAAAATTATCTACAATGCTTTCAGAGGGACGGATTACACCTAAGCCGATTGATGTGCAAGTTATATCACACAACATGCAGCGATATGCTGTGTGGTTCGGTGGAAGCATGTTAGGTTCCACTCCTGAATTTTATCAAGTATGTCACAGCAAACAGGCATACATGGAGTATGGGCCTAGTATTTGCAGACACAACCCAGTATTTGGTACCATGACATAAGTTAAAGTACATTGCCAGTATTGCAATTAAATTATGTATCAATAAATATTAATTAATAAGTTTATGAATTTATTAAATTACTTTATAATAAAAACATTTTGATGACTATCTACAGTAAAAGAACTTAATTATTATTAATATTTTGATTACATTATCCAAAATATTTTGTCATTATTTTTAATTTTACTTTTGATATATAGAATTAAATTATAATTTTTATTATTAATATTTGTAGCTGGATAAAAAAATTAAATAAGCATTTAATGTATTGCATTCCAGCTTTTTACCAAATATAGACTTGATTAAAAATTATACTGTTTTATTTTAAATCATTTTAATTTATTAATATTTCAGTGAGATAAAAATACAATGTTCCTATATTTTTTATGAAATAAATTGTTACACACATGTCAGCATATGTGGCACCCTATTGGACAGGATGATATCCATTGGTGGATATTGAGCTCTCCAATAGTATGCTGCTCAGATCGATCGTAAGGCTTACTCAGCTCAGTTCCCTTTCCTTATATCATTATTCTACCTTGCTAGAGGAGCTCTACACTATACTTGCCAAGACGGAATGTTCCCATGTTACTGGTTCTGCAACAAATATGACCAGTCTACTAATGCTACCGCTTGCTAATCCTTTAGGCTAAGTTCCTCTGAAAATTTAATATCTGTACCCTAGGTCAATACTAATAGGATATTTTGATCTATGCATTTTACAGTATTTGTAACTTAATAGACTGCTATACTAAACT